>QVRM01004872.1:0-37500 GCA_003439945.1 Dermanyssus gallinae | reverse complement strand
CGCAAACTACATCCTACAAGAGACAGGAGCCATCACAGGAATTCTGACGGAATGACGGATCAAGCGTCACGGTCTACATCTTTTCACCTATAGGTACTAATAACGAGGTGAGCGATAATAAAATGGGATCGAACTCAGATAGTCTCCGGGGCATACTAGCTGAAATTCACCAACCACCATCTTTCCGAAGGACATGTGTAAAAATATAATTGCATGCAAAACATGGCTCTTTTTTATCTCTAGTACGGTTTTTCCACCATGGTATACATGGCGGTTTGCGTCGTTTAAATTTTGTCCGTATGCAACTCCAACTAGTATTGCTGACAATCATCGGAATAGAGCAAGGGTAATTAAGCAGCTACTCCAATACAAGGGTCGTAGGCTTGATTTTGGCGCGACACATCGTCGTTGTTGGGAACATGCCTAGTTTCTTGCGAAATCATCGAAGACATTTTAAAATGGAGCTCGCAATGCACGGCGAGAATGGATTATCAGCCTTCCGTGAGTACTTCATAGACACATATGCTGCAAGAATTAGTACATATACATTCCAATCGGAGCATCACATCGTCCACATAGCACCCCGTTGAGGACGATTCGAAAAAAATCCTCTATTGACAGTGACATGTAAATTTCGCATCATCTTATATTATTGGTGTGACATCTTCCGAATGACGAACAGAGCAATAAAACAAAAATACTTCAACCTGGGTATTGTGACGTGTTCGTCATTTATAACCGATGTAATATTTGGTTTCTTTTTCGTTCTATCGACTGTTTATATAAAATGGTGGAAAACGTAGATAGTTATTTTAATGTGTGCATTCACGTCACAAGGGCGGTTTATAAATATTTCTTTAATTATTAGACGATTAAGAAAAAAAAAATATATATATATATATATATATATATATATATATATATACACTTGTTTGTAAAGGTTACGTATAAATTCAAATCATTTTAATATATTGTATGCATAACAAGGTAGATTTCCTACTAACTATTACTCTCACGTACTACTGAACTTGTATTCAAGGCTTTGTGGTTACTGTCGTCAGCAGCCTTCCAGCCAGCATAAATGAAAATAACTTTACGCTATGTTTATATATATATATATATGTGCGTTGTTTGTGTATGCATTCAAATCAATGCAGCATCTAGCCGCAGACGTATAAACACATCTGCGGCCAGTCTGACAATAAACAAGTGCAAGAAGGTGCGACGAAACAGCGGCGGCGGCTGCCGGCAAAGCGCTTGAAGTTGACTCGACGGATGGACGAAGGACACGCATCGTTCGGAGATGAAGAACAGGCTTCACGGCCTGTCGCACCTCGCACAACGCGCAGAAGACCCGCCGGAAGACGCCGGCATTGACGGCAGTGACGGGCCATCACAGAGACCCTTCACAGATCAGTTCGCCGGCTTATTCGCGCTGTGTATCTGGCTATCTGTCTGTATTTTGTTGCTGGTACCTACTACTACTACTACTACAGCGACTCGCCACTATAGCAGCGTAACGATTACACAATTGGCGTTGTCGCTTCTGCTACCGCTGCTGCTTCTGCTTCTGCTCCTCCTCATCATCATTCGACTCCGATGTTGTCGTTGCTGTTGTTGTCATTGGTATTGTTAGTAGTACAGTCGCATTTCAACCGCCTTCTGCTCGCGGAAGATCCTCCTCGTACGATGCAAATGGGACACCATCAACACATGCCCAATATATATATATATATATATATATAGCCTGACCTCATACCATATGTGGCGGCAAGGTGACAAGGATTGCGCTTTCACAATGCCCATTCGCCAAACCGTACGTCACATACGTATTATACATGCATACGAGTGATCGCGCGTGCGAGAATGTAGATTTTGTTGACGAGACATCCACGGTTGTTTCGACGTACAGTGTTGTCACTGTTATTGTGTCATAGGAGTGTCGTTCTTGTCAATTTCTCGCAATTTTGCTTAGTGTCAAATACAGTATGCAGATCTAGTAGTAGATAGACCGAGCGCTATTGTGACATGCTCAACTCGGGGTTGAGCCGTCTCCTCCGTGTTAAGCATACATAATTTAGCTAGATATTACAGAGAGTAACAATAGAGAGTATATGCACATATTTAGCAGCATCAGCAACCATTAAAGACTAGCCTATTTTATAGTAGCAAAACAACACTGTCCAAACACTAGCAATTATTATTATTATTACACAGAACGAATTATGGTAGCATTACGTACTGCCTGGACCAGAGACGGTGGCGCGAAGTTTATATTTGCGTCCGACGATCAACTCAGGAACTCGCTTTCCGTCCTCGATGAAACTCAGCGTCACGCGGTTCAGCTCGTTCCTGAAAAGTGCCCCAAACGAGAGACAACCACCAAACATGGTCGTTAGCGAAGCAAGAATCGTCAATATTATCTCTAGACGGTAAGCGGCTAAGCGGCTCTTCCCTCTGTAGTTGAGGCAAACAGTCGTACCTTCCAAACGAAGAAAAAAGCAAAGAGCATTTGTCATATTTAGAAACTTGTACAAAATACAAGCGCAAGGACAATATGTAAAACTATGTACGACTGTGTGTGGTTTCTACGTAGCCGTCTCATTGTTGTCAAGGTAGGCCGAGATGCCTTGCCGGTCCCAGAGCATTGCATATTCAGCGAAGACGCCTGAGCTCTACGCCTTGGACATTAACGTATATCCACCGGATGGCGCAGACGACTTGAAGATATAGACAGTCAAGCATGCTGCTCACAATACAGACGGGTTCTCGGCAAGTCATGTTTGTTCCCAAGCGTGCTGCTTATAAGATAGGCCGTATAGATTTTAATGACACTCTTAACAACACAGGTTCGCTAGATATGTGACGCGAATTGTTTAATTATAGCTCAATTCAATGATCTTAAGTTACTACAGCACATTGTTGAAGCAGCACACGCATTTGTCTAAGATATGTAACTTGGCACTTAGGTCTTTCATTGTTAATAGACTTTAAGCTTTGTGTCAAGCTATATTACGCCCTTATAAAGCCAAAGTTGTCCTAGAATTCGGCATAATGGTCGTGTATTCTATGGCTTGGCCCTTTTGGAAAAAGTATGCAATAGATTGCACCAATGATGTTGTGAACATTTTAGTTTTGTAGCAAGAGTTCCGTCAGAACCAACCCGGTTATTTCCCATAAAGTGACATTTAATAAAACTTAAAAATTGTATGTTCTTAGCTTAAAACTTGGGGTCATCGTATTTGCCTCTAGAAGAAAAGCATATGTCAATTAAATCGAGCCCAGACGTTTGTATGTGCACATGTATATATATATATATATATATATATATATTTTTTTTTTTGAACAAGGTAATTTATTTTTTATATACACAATTACAATGGTATGTTGTTTCATACATTTACAATTATTTGCAAGGAGGATATAGTTATTTAAACCTACTACAGTTACCATTGTGTTGGTAAAAAGTTGCAGCCGGAATAAAATTACTTGTGTTTACCTCTATGCGAGGGTCAATTTAGGAAGACTAGTGTATCCATTATTGACGGGGTAATAGGTGTGACTTTAAATTCTCCTTGAAGTTATTTAAGGATTTCAAACAACGCAAGCTAACCGGAAGAGTGTTCCACTCTCTGACAGCTCGCACGCCAAACGCTTGGCTGCCCTTGCTGCTTCTATGCATGCGGATCTTCAGTGTGACCGTGTTTGATGCTCTGGTCTCTCTCGCCCCTCCAAGGCGATCAAGTTCTAGTATCTTCGGCCCAATCCCATGGATATTCTTAAAAATGACTATCAAGGTTAAATAGCGCATGGTATTTTCTATATCTAAAATATTGTGTTGTTTTCTCTCTCGACTGGCCGATCCCCGAAACATACGAAGAAAGCGCCCCTGTGCCACACTCAGTCGCTCCGCCCAACCCTTACTGCAGGCAGTCCAGAATTCCGATCCGTACGTAAGGTGACTCAAGAAAAATGCGTTGTAGAGCAGCTTGCATGAAGATGCTCCAATTTGATTCTTGATGTATCTTGATATATATATATATATATATATATATATGCATACACATATTTACCCCCGGCGGTTAGCAAACAGCATTAGCTAGTTAGCTTCTTTTCAATCGATACAGCAATATATAATGTTGCGGGAATATAGTTTTGTTTCAGCCTATTCTACATATGCACGCAGAAGTAACCCAATGAAGCATTTGTGAAACTATGTTGCTATGTACCGAATATATTTTATGGTTATATTACTGATCGTGAATCGATTTGTAAGTATGCAAAAAGTATGCCTAATCTAATGTTACGGTCGTTTTACTGATTGAGCGTCGCACTATATATTTCAAGTTGCATCACTACCCACATACCATCTAAGGCAACAACGTAGAAGAAGACAAAAAAATCACAATAATTGAATCGCAAGCCCAAACACCTTAACATTTGATTGTTGAAAATACCTATATACATCCCGTCTTAATTCCGATTTTGAAAATGCTCGGCGCTTAGTACTCTATGATACGAAGTATAATGTAATGAGACAGGCGAATGTGCGGGCCACACGCCGAACCGCGTGTTTTGAGGAAGGAAAACCGGGGATCTATGTTGAGATAACACCTATAGTTAGTTGGATACTAAAAGAGGAAAAAAGTTACACAGCAAACGTTTGTACGTTCTGGCAGTTTGACAGACTGAGGAGAGCTCCAACAAAGTCAGTCAAACCGTCGGCTTAAAGTAAGGTTTTCACGCAAGGAAGTCCTCCCGTAGGTAATTATACGTTTGTAGGCCATCTGTAAGTAATTGGTACGCTTAAGAGCCTTAGGCCGTCTATTTGACAGACAAGCATGCGTTTGAGTATGTACTATATCAGGCCAACGTCAAGAGTATTACACTGTTAGTGTGTGTAGTTGACCAAACTGGTTTTGCATAAAGGTACAATTTTCTTTGCTCAGTTGCCAACTGGATAGTTCACACGAGATAAACTTATGCGCATTGATGTGTTGCTTGGTTTACAAAGTTTTCTGTCCAAAATTTTAAGGGCTCACGATAGATGTACTCGTATGTTACATACATTTCCTACTCTATTGGGAAATTCGAGTATGTTATAGGGCACATGAAACATAAGGAATGTTCTAAAGCAGTTGAAGATCACACAAAATCAGTGGCACGCAACAAGGTGGACATACTACATTGGCGGGAAGCAAATTCCAATTCTTCAGTACTACACAACACGCACCGGACACGCAGTGGTTCTGGGAACATCGATCGAGCTACTATTGTTCCGTAATATTTATATACGATGACGTACAGTGAAAGCAGAATAGCTATGCATATTGTATATTAGCGTAGGTGATATATATATATATATATATATATATATATATATGATTTGCATTTACATTAAATAAAATATAATCGTCTATATATGTGTGCACATAAATTAAAAGGAATTACCATCTTCTCAAAACGGTTAGCATACCTTAGCGTCGATATGCGTGCGCTTTCGCTTTTTCTCTCACACACAATGACACATACACACTACGTGTACTCCCCTCTCTCGATCTGACAAGAAATTTACATTTTTTTCATGTGAATAGCGCTTATGTATGTAGTAATTAAATAAGGTAATTTTAAGCTACGTCTTCTATTCACTTATTCGTTTTTTATTGTGTTGTTTTCTCATAAGATTTTTCGTGTCTAGTTTCTTTCAACTGCTGCTGCTGGCCAATTGTTCTGACGGTGGCCAATTGACCTGCGTTGCACAAGCGCGCAATAATAATAATACTGTCGCTCGCAGTGTGCCGAGGAAACGCCGCTTGTAGTGTCGGTTTCACAGCATGAGATTTAGGAACTCGAAAGAGACAAGGAGTACTCGTTCACACCTCACAATTGTGACGCCTAAACTATAACAATATGATATAATTTATTTCGCACCATTCGTGTAAAATACCTACAATATCTACAGAATTAATGTCCGCATTTTGCTAAGAACATACACCACACACCTATCATCACTTGTCATCTAGCTACACATTTGAGTTTAAAAACTGGCGCACCGAATCGATTTCAACACAGTGGCCGACATGATATCTATCACATGCAGCCTTACATAGTTTACAAATAAAATTTACGCCCGGTTCGTGAAATCCCTGTTTCTCGCAAACAACATGTGATGAAATCCAGGAACCGCAAACCTAGTGATAAAATGTCTATTGGTCCTATTAGAAAGTTTCCAACTGGCGTTGGTCATGTCTGGAGTTGTGAACAAAAGCCTGTCGACTTCCTTGAGCTTTGCTTTATGGGTGTCAATGGACTCGCAGTTGGAGTCAGTTTCTGCAAATCCAAACGTTCGGCAGATCTCCTCAACAAAAGGAAGCGTATCGAGCAATAAGTATAAGAGACGGTTGCAGGTCGACGTACGAACGCCCAGAACCAGGTTCAAGAATGCCGGTTTGACTCTGTCGATTGTAGCCATGTCCTAAAAAGAAATGGGTTGAAATTGCTAGGCCGAGATAAGTAAAAAAAATTAACAATCTGCAGGGTTTCACCCTCTAGACGAAACGCATCGGACCGATAGAGTCTGCCCCTGTTCCGAAACTTTATGGCTAGAGTTTTAAACTTGTTGATTTCAAGTCCGACGCTGGTATCATATATGCTGAGTGTTGTACGTGAAACCTGTTATCCGAATACATCATAAGGTCGTCCGCATACGGAATCAGGTTCACGAAATGATGTCGCTGTTTAATGCACGAGGTGAGGTCATTTATGAGGAGAGAAAACTGAAAATTGCAGGGAACTTGGATTGTCTCCTTAAGCAAATCCCGTGGTTTGCTCGACTCCCTCCCTTTCGGTGATTTCATCATCTATAATTATGGAGTTCCTCTGAAAGATATATTGCAGGAGGCCTAGTATATTATGCGGTGCTCCTTGTAGCGATAATAATAATAATAATAATAATAATAATACGCCTCTCAAAGCTTACTACGCAGTCATTCGCGAGCAAGAACAAGCGACATTGTCTATATGTCGGTGTGAACAAAGCGCCTCGTTGTGCCAGCTGCCGCGTCTCTCGCCGCCGCTTCCGCACGCGCTGTACTAGCGTTGTACGAGTCTATATACATATATACAACTGCAGTGGCCGGCATAGATTTTGCTTTTAGATGCAGTTGGCAGTACAGTACTGTTCGAAGAACGTAATAAGACTGCTTCATGTCGACGCTTCTATTCGATGTCTGGTGTAGGTGATGAGGGCGATCTCGGTGATGGGAGTACTCTATTCGTATAGCTGCTACTGTTTTTCCCGTTACTGGAATGTTAGCATAGCTGCTGCTACTCCGGCAGTATTTGGCCAGCCATCTTGCAAACTTGAGGACAACGTGTGGCGTTGTTGTGCGTTAGAACCTCGTTAGACTTGAGCGCAGTAGCGACCGTCACTGCCGCCGAAAACTTTCTTATCGCATACAATCATTTGTCATTTTTGGGAAACCAACTTTCCGGGGCCAGCACTACTGTGGACAGCTTACTGGCTTGTCCCGGAGCCAATGAATGGACCCCATGATAGTTGCTGCAGCATTGCCATGCCGCTCGAAGTCGATGCCTCGTAGAACGAATCGGTAATCTAGCCTTGCTCCAATCATATACATTCATCGTACGTTCTTTTGTTTTTGATTCATGGGGTGGATTTTAGTGCATCATCTCGTTTATTGAGACATCTGTGCTTGCTGCTTTGTGTTTTTTGTTAGCCAATCGTGGTCTGCTGTGGTGTTCTTCATCTTGCTTCAATCGGAGACCAGGCAGACCAATTTAAGAGCGCTCGGCCAAGGCCTTGAACCTACGATTTCCCGAATGCAATGCAACAATTCGCTTGTCCGGGGGACGGAATTTCCTCAAGGAGCTCTCCCGTTCGTTTTAGCGCGTTAGATTCGTCGCGCTCTCAGATTTTAGATCATCGCAGAATATAGGCCGACAATAGAGATAAATGTGTATCTATATGTGCTCGGCAGTACTGTACGTACATGATACCTCAGGTGTCCGGCGGCAGCGGATCGACCCGTAACGGAAAATATCATGTGTTAGATGTGAGTACATGAATATCTGATACCTGGCTGATGGCGTTCTAAGCGAAGATCTTTTGACCGTACTTGACGATATCCGGAAGGTCATTGACTTTAGTCTTATTAGCGGCCGGACCCGGAACCCGATCAAATGTGAAGTATATGCCATAGACCACAAAAGAGTTGCGCCGTTAGATTTTATGGATCTTTGTGGCCTACTTACAGGCTGTCGCGTAAAGGACAAGGTTGACCTAGAACTGCTAGGTGTGCTCTCTTTGTCGAACGGAATTGCAAAGGCATTAGCCAGCCAGGAGGACAAAATGGGCGTCGCTACGGGTAGACTATTCCAGTCGAGGCCCACTGCGACGTGTTTCTTCTTAGCTCTTAATTTTTAGTTACGAGGTCTTGGATCTTGCTTTTTAGTCACATCTGCTTACAGGTTGCTACCTTACTTCATTGTCTGAGCTCTTACAGTCATTTATCGGCCCTAGCTGAGACACCTTAGAGGACGTACTTAATCTTAGGCTAGCCGCTGTGGCAAGGGATCAGGTAATGCTCCCGGTCTCTTTTTGGCAGCCTAGGTGTGCCGGGCGCAGTCATGTCCCTGTCCGCAAACTAGGACTCTTTTCGACGACGAAACAACGCGCATAAACACAGGACCGCGACTTGGGCTTAGTTACCTAGTCATGCCCCTCTGATCTCGTCGTGGTGATCTTGTGGACGCGTTGGCTTATCGTGGCCTGTCATGCACCTTGAGTGCAGGCCGACGACCACGTCACTACGCTTTAAATGACACTTTTAGTCGCGTTCTGAGATCTGCCGGCTTTCCGTGTGTGCAGGGACGATGAACAAAGACTAGGCGGCAGATGTGGACCGAGCAGGTCAGGCCTCTAGGTTAGCGGAGGCTAACAAATGCTGAAAGTACTCTGGCGTTCGTTATCCGCACCAATGTTGTCCGTTGGCGTTCGAGACAATGGGAGAACCAGACCCCCTTACACTCAAGCGGATTTAGCGCGTGCATAGAAGCCTTGGGTCTGAGTTAACTTTCAACGCGATACTCAAGAGCATCCGAATTCTTGCTTCAGAGGCAGTCGGTCGACATTCAACGAGGCAATGCAGCATCTGTTCGAGGCACGTTGTTGAACTGGGCTAATTCCGAGTTAGAGAACCCGTGAATACACGTTTGCGCGGAGATATCTGTTCACTACCACGTGGTAACAGAACAAAGTTATAAAAACAAACTTTAAAATGTTACATGCTAGGATTCACGTGTCCTTGTAAAACTTTTTTTTGCGCCAGCTAGCGCACAACAAACCCCGAATGCGAGTGTAAAATAAATTTTAAAATAAAGGCCGCATTCAGATTATGAAGAAAATCCTGCATAATCTGAGTGACACTCGATGCACGCTAGCAAAAGACAAATAGACGGATGTAAAAGTCATAAAAAGTCGATATGTTGTTATGTCTTACGTCGCAGCTTCTACGAGCAGAACCGTAAACTTTTGCCATTACGAACAAACATGTTTGCCCAAAAGACTATTCTCAGACTACTTGATGTCCATCATTTTCGTACCAAAGTGAGGGTGCTGAGTTACGTAGTTGCCGAATAACGTAAAAAATTGCCAAGACGTTTCCGCCCCCTCCTTCCATTGGGATTATACAGAATCCCGCAAACGCAGATTTTAGACAACTATGTAGGAGAAAAACGACAGAATAACTACTTTTATAATTGTTATCCTCACCCCTAAAGCAGACGTTTCTGCCCCTCCTTCCATTGGAAAAGATTATCTTTCTTGCCGAGCTCTACCAAACCTTACAATTTGTACATACGACTATAGAATATATATATATGTATATATACATATATATATATATATATATATATATATATATATACTTTTTTTACTAAGTGTCTTTGCTTTACAACTAGTCTAAAACTAGCGGAGAACGCCACCAATCGCAACAGAGGAAGATTGGCAACAGCAGCGAAAGTACCAATGACGCCAACGTTAATAGACACGCCACATTTAGCTAGGGTCTACGCATATTCTATACAAGCATATATATATATATATATATATATATATATATATATATATGTATATATATGTATATGCACCAAATGCAAATGCATGGTGAACAGCAAAGTAGAACGAAAGCTCTCAAACATCATGTTTTGCTTAGGGGGTTGATCGCTGGCTTTGAGAAGTGATTTGGTCCGTGCAGCAAGCGACAAGCGAGAGTGATGCGCACATGCGACAAAAGCGACTGCCATCATGAACTCAATAAACCAGTCAATTATTGTGCTGGTACTACTAACGGCATCAACAACAACAACAATAATAATAACAATAATAATAATGGTTGTGATGTGAATGCAACGGACGAAGAAAGGCTTTTATCACAGTTTTCATTATTACCTGGCGCCTGAGCTTATTGTGATTTCAATGACATGACGATGATTTGAATCGGTGTCCCATGATGTCTGAATGAAGATGTGGCGCGCGAACATCTCACTTTCGCAGACTTCGTCTCGTGCATTCCGCATCCCGCTCCCTCTGTATCTCTCGTCTGCTATATACATATATATATATGTGTGTATATGTATGTATATATACAATATATATATATATATATATATATATATATATATATATATATACATGTATATATATGACTGGGTACTACACAAAAAGCGGTTCGTTGCGCCTGATCGAACACGCGATCGAAATCATCCCTTGAACGTAGAAGGAGGATGTGCGTTGTCTCGACATGCGAACACGTGAGCGACGAATATAGAGCGACTGGATCGCACGCGAGCCAACACACAGTCGACACGGGTAGTGAGAGTGGAAACCCTCGGTGGTGATCAGTTGTTACAGAAATAAACGAATTGACTTGCAAAACGCACACAAACATAGACAATGTTTGCGCCCGAAGAAACGTAGCATAGCGCCGAACCCGCGCAGCTTATGCGACGTGCGTCGTTCACGTCAGCTACAAGTATAAGGAATACGCCGAATGCCTAGCTACCAGTTACATACAATCGTGCGCATCGCAAAATTACCACTTAAACATTAAAAAAAAAGCATTAAACTGTTGCTGTTGATGGCTTATGTCGTCATTATGTCATCAATCAATTAATCACTAGTTACGGTATGCTGTCGTTGACGGTGCAGATGGCTGACAGATGACAGATTATCACCACCCGTGCACAATACCTGACCCTTGGTCCACATTTAGCAGCCCCTTGAAAGATAGAAGTCGCATGCATGCTGGAGCCAGTAAGTCTCATTGAATGTGTGTTCGGTGGCTCTTCTTCGACTGCAGTTACTGCTACCAAGCTTTGCTACCTGCTCTAGCATATAGATTCACATGGGGCTCTCATCTAGAATGAACGTCATTTGCAAATTCACCTACTCGCTTGCACCCAACTAGACTAGATAACTAGGCTTCCAGCTGGACATAAACTGCGCGTCCAAACATAAAATTAATTTAGTCTTTATGCGGCAACATAGGTCTATTGGTAATGTTCGGAGTATACAAAGAACACTTCCGAACGCAAGCCCCTTCCCAGATTGTTCATAATGAATGCGCTTATCGTTGTCATCGACCAATAATTACAACATGAAGCACCAAGCCGCAAAGAAACCACTGCAAAACCTACAGTTGCAAACGGTTAAACATGAAACTCGTACGTTCAATAGCGGCCGTTTAGAATAATGGCAGACACGTGTATGCTTCCATAAATATTTGTAGCCATATATGCTCATACACACACGAATCCAATAAACAAATATACAAACGTAGGCGTAGGTAGCTAAACAAAAATATTCTTATGTTAATTACCAAGAAATGTGCACGCACACTAGCAAATCCACTTTAAAATACTTACATAAGGAGAAATTTAAAGTTAAACAAATAGAAAGATTGCCAGAAGATGGAGAAAAAAGTGACCGACGTACCGAACCGACATCAACAACAGCAGATACAATAAGAATGACATAAACAAGTGCAATAACAACACCACACACCAAAAACAACAACAATAACAACAACAGCTACTACTACCCCTACTACTGGAACAAGAGCATCAATAAGATCATGGAGACACTCGCGTCTCGTTTGATTCACGACGTTAAACCTCTTTGTATTGAGTTGCCGCGTCAACAGCCAGTTGTTGTTGTTGTAGTTTTTCTTGTTGTTGTGTTTGCTGTTGCTGCGGTTGTTGTTGTTGTTGGTGTTATTGTTGTTGTTGGTGTTATTGTTGTTGTTGTTGTTGGTGTTATTGTTGTTGTTGTCAGCCTTAGGATACATGGATGAGCATGATCGCATTCGACGGCTTGGTCTTGCTCGAGCTCTCTACCTGTTTCGCTCTCTCGCCTGTCGCTGGTCTGATAAACGTCGAACCCCCAGTAGTGGCCAACCACAAAGAGGATCGCGGCGCCGGATCGCTGCCGAACGCACGGACAAGCCGGGCAACCCCACCATTTCGATCGGACACGAACGCGTGCGTCTGCACCACCACCGACCGCCAACTGACCGACCAAGAAATGACTGACTGGACCAACCAACGTTCAGCTGCCGTACGTAGGTGACTGCAACCATCCGTTGGAGCCGTTACAATGAGCATGTCACGTTCTACTGCATTGACGATACACATGCTTGCAACGCTAACGACGACGACGACGACAACAACAACGACGACGACAACGACGACGACGACGACAACAGTAACCTCTATAACAATAACAACAGCCACGCTAACGACTATGACCACCACTACTAACATGATGACTAAATGGTCGAAGCTACCGATGCAGTCGTTGTTTTGACGACCGACGCATGACTTTGTTGATGTTGCTGTCATTGTTGTTGTTACTGCGGTTTTGTTGTTGTTGTTGTTGTTATTATTGCAGTTTTGTTATTGTTGTCGTCGTCGAGGTCGTTGTTGTTGTCGTCCGTCGTCGTCGTCGTCGTCGTTGTTGTTGTTGTTGTTAATGTCGTTGCTGTTCTTCGTTGCCGCCACTGCATAATAGTGGCTCGATCGCGTAGCAGGCGGTCAGGTCCGGTCAGTCCATCTCTACCATCAGCATCATCTGTGCACAGTGGACCCCGGCGTGGATCTTGTTTAGCCAGTGGCGCATCGACGATTATACAACGCATGTGCATGAGCCTTCTCAGCAGTTTAATTATGATTATTGACCAGCTAGATAGCGAATTTTGCCAAACTGGACACCACTGGAACCACAACAACAACAACAACAGCTGCAGTGGCAGAGGCCGCCCAGACAGACAGCCAGCCAACCAACCGTTGGACTTTCCAGCTGGCCCCGGGCCTGACCACACGACGTGCCCGGTTACCAACAACGTGTCCCCTATCGTTAAACGGTTAAACGACGCCACCCGTTCAATCACGGCTTCTGTTTCCATTGCCACATCTACTGCTGCTACTACTGCTACTACTACGATTACGACTAAACTTTATACTACAACATCCTCTACTGTTATTATTATGCGTACTACAACTGCTATGACGGGAACGGGAATATTCGATTATTAAGCCATTCGCACAGGTCGAAAGGTTCCAAAAACGGACGAAATTTGACGAACAGACCCACCGATCGACCCACCGGATAAATATCTTCGGCTTGACTTTTTAATTAGCGTCGCGGGTGTAGTTTGCTGCCGCCGCCGCCGCCGCCAGCGGCGGTTTCGTTGACGTCAAGCATTGTCTTCATCTTCTCCGTTTTCTTCTTCTGTTGCTGCTGCTGCCGCTGCAGCTTATTCGCGTTCTCCTTTTGTTTCGCGTTCGGCCTGTCCTCCATTTCCCTCTTCTTCCATCGTCTCGTCGATTCTATTCTATTTCTGCTACTCTGTTCGTTTCTCATTAATATTCGAATAATTAATTGTATGAAAATCATTGTTAGTGTTATTTGTTATTAGTGATGTCATCATAATGTTGCTAGCAGCTAGCAACAGCAGCAGTAGAAGCAGCTGGAACAGAGATGACGCCCGTCTCTCGTCGACTCGGAACTGATGCCCGAAAATAGACTCGTTCTTCATCGACGTCGACATCGGTCAACTCATGAACAAACAAAAGTGAACTGGAGCTGTGAAGCGGCGCCATCGCCGGCTGCGACAGCGGTCGCGAAAACCCAGCCCGCGCGCGCGCGGCCCGATGATGAGGTGCAGCGAGGCGTGGTGAGGTGAGGTGAGTCAAACCAAGCAAACCAAGCCTACTCAAGCCGGACCGAGGGTCTTCAGTGGCCGCGACCCTTGTCGTGAATGGCGCCAACATATGTATGCCTCGTCGCTGGTGCGAATGCATACTGGCAGCGGACCGACAGCGACCCAAATCGTGCCCGCCGCAGATTCAACACTTCACTGCCTCAAATCGAAGCCTTGTTCATCGCCGTCTTTTTTGACGTTGTTGTCGCCGTTGATGTTGTTGTTGTTGTTGTCGTTGTCTCTCGTCATCGCGCCCGTGAAAATAACCCATTACCCTAAAAAATCGCATAGCGGTTTACGGGAGTTCTGTAATCACCGTTGCTCTGGTTGCACTTGCCGTCCTGTTATTCGTGCTACTGCAAGGAACATTGTTGTTTTTGTTGTTGTTATCGATACTGTTGTTGCTGTTGTTGTTGTTGTTTTTGTTGTTGTTGTTGCTGTAGCCGTACCTGTTGCTGTTGCTGTTGCTGCTGTTGTTGTTGATGGGACAACAAAGAAGGGCTATTTTCTTCTTCTGTCGTAGTTGCGGTATTGTCTGCCTAGTAGCCATTCGCCACTGTGAAGGTTTATTACTGCTGATTGGCTTGTCTGCCTAATGCGGTAATATGTCTGTCCATCTAGACCAACGCTATCAGCGCAATAGACGACGCGTTCATCATATAATCTCTATTTATATTTAATAAAACAACTAGCCAACTGACGGATGTACGGACGGACGGACGGATGGGCGAACTGACGTTCGAAGCGCTACTTTGAAACGAAATTTCTTCTTCTGTGCTTTACGATATACATATAAGGCCGGTTTGCCGTCTCATCAGGAATCAATGTCAAAGCACCTGTAGCGAGATGAGCGAGCCACATGACGAAACCTTTCGAGAAGAAGCGTTCCTACACTTTTACAGAAATAGGTTGGCTATGTGCTTAATGCCGCGCTATGCCGCCGATCCCGATGAAAAATAATACCTGTTGTCAGTCGATGATGGCGAGAGCAGCACAGCAGCAGCAACAGCGTACGAGGGAAATATCGTTAGTTCAGTGTGCCGTTAGTTTTCGGAGTATCGTGCAGCTTCGGCCGGTGTTGTTGTTGTTGTTGTGATTGTTGTTGCTGTTGTTGTTGTTGTCATTGTTACTTGTCGTGGCGCGTCTAGTTGCGTCGTGTCGGCAACGCTCACCCACCCCCAGCAGCCCCTACGTACGGACGCGTTCTCATTCCACGGCTTCCTTAATAATTTATGACCTTTCTAATGATGTCTCGAGTGGTCGTCGTCGTCCGTCTTCCGATCATCCACCGCCGTTTTTACCCCGCTCTTCGTGATTATTACACACGGGGCTGCACGTTTCGATGAGCATCGAGCCAGCGAAGCAGGTCTGCCCTTGACCACGGCGGTCGGTTCTCGATCGATGTACTACGACGACAACGACGATTGCTGCTGCTGCTGCTGCTGCTGTTGCTGCTGCTGGTGTCGCTGCCGCTGCCGCCGTCATCAAGATAATTTTCTTGATATTTTTCTCGTTTGCCGTCGCTGCCACCGTTGAGCCACTGACGCGTATGTATGCACTAATGACAAACAACGGTTACTCTCGACAAAAATCTTGACAAGCCCATCATCATCACCATACGTTGCTACGTATCCACATACATACACACATACGATCATACGCTGCTACGTATCTACATACATACATACATGCATACACACATGCATACATACTGTATATAGAAGAAAGCCAGGTACTTGCTACGAAGCTGTATCGTAGATCCGATCGCCCGTACCTGCTCATCTTTGCAGACGGCCGGTCGGTCGGGCGACGAAAGTAAGCGCTAAAGAGGTTCACTAAAGGCAGACAGACGAGTCGGTCGTCATCACTCATCAAATCACATCTTATCTCATCTCCTAGCTAAAATAATGTCGCGTTTTTCGTTTGTGTGAATTCATGTCTTCACTGCGCATTCGTTCAGACTCTCTCTATATCGCTCTCTGTCTCTCTCCCTCTCGCGCACACCATCGACCCCCGTATGTCGGGTCAATTTCAATTTACACAAGATCGATCAGTCACGATATTATCACTCTACTTTATTTATACATACGATATCATCACTCGGTCTGTCTGTCTGTGGACTTCCGCGTCTATGCGAGTCTTTTTGTCTCGGCTTTTGACCCCCGAATGGCTCAGATTCTGGCGCGACAACTGCCAGAACTATAGTGGGGTGCGTCATGCCATACGAACGCTTTCTCGCTTCATAAGCATTCGATATTCGAGGAGGTGATATCCTTCGCCGCTATATACATTTGTACATATATATATATATACGTTTATTTATATATAGAATATTCGTTCGACGTGGCGCACAGCCTCAGCGACGTTTGTTCGCCTTTACGCCATGGTCTATTCCATTACCGTGATGCCATGCACGGTCTCGGCGTGTGCGCTCGGGGGTCCGGGTCACCATAATGGTCATCGAAGACGCTGGCCACAGCGCCTGGGGGTCGCCAGAGAAGTTCGAGAGAGAGAATTTGAATTCGAGTACTAAACATTTGATTCTCGTTTTCTGCTGGCCAGTGCTCAAAGTATCAAAGCTGTCGCTGGCTACTAACGAAGCGACGCCGAGTCGGCGAAGTCGTCGCTACATCCGAATTTCGTTTATCCTCTTCTTCTCCGTCGTCGACTTGTACTTCTCGACGTACATGACGTAATGCAAGCCGCCTGCATCGGCGGCGCGTGAATACAATCATCATTATAATAATAAATAAACATGATCTGCCACCGAAGTGGTTATGGGCCATCTTGCACTTCAGTTGCCATCGTCTTCTGTTACTCGTGTAATCGTTGTTGTAGCTGCTGCTGTTGTTGTTGATGCTGTTTTGAAATTTGTTGTTGTTGTTGTTATTGTTGTCATCGTCGCCGTTGCTGCTTCTGTTGTTGTATCTTTTTCTGGTGTTGTAATTGTTGTATTTGTTGCTGTCTTCGTTGTTGTGCTTCGTTGTTGCTAACACTGGTTCTGGCGGACGTTCCGTATCAGGCCTTGATTCAGCAATGAGAACAAAATCTCTGATTTGTTCTACTTTCCACCGAGATTCACCATTCATCGATGCTTCCGCTGCCGGTGGGTTCGACTTTTAAAGGCCAGAAGGACCAACAGCACTAGCGGCCAACGGGCAAACAACAACAACGATTGGGTGGCTGACTAGTAACATACACACACACGTATACAACATGCATATATATATATATATATATATATATATCTATATATATATATATATCTATATATATATATATATATATATATATATATATATATATATATATATATATATATATATATATATATATATATATATTTATACATATATACATATATATAAATATACATACACAGAGTCGCATAAACATTGATAACGCGGTGCGATGCGACGCTACAGAGGAGCTGAGAAGGTGCGAGCCATCGTAAATTACGTTTGCTTGCGGCGAGAGTTCATTTCTTCAAGGGGCGGGGCGGGGGTCAGATGGAGAACGAGGATGACGCTGTGACGTGAGGTCGACTTTAGTGGACTCAGTGCCATTGTTTTCATTGATTCTAGTCGGCCTGTCATTAGCGCGCGCTCCTATGACAATCTCGGCCGCCGACAACAACAACAACAATAAGCAAGCGGCGGCGGCGGCAGCTGCAGACCGACGTCTCCGCAGCAGTACAGCACTTTAAACGTTTTGCTACAAACCTTAGCGAAGTAATCATCGTGGTCTAAGTAGAATTAAAGCAAATACGCTCAATTTACGCACAGATAAACTGGCGAAACGCCTAAACGAGGAAAATCAGCAACGCTGTTTTCGCCGTCCTCGCTGTTGTTATTGCTCACGCTACTGTTGCGGCTATTTCTGGCGTTACTAGTAGTGGTATTTGATTGTTGTTGTTTTTGTTGTAAGTGTTGCTTTTATTATTGCATTTTTATTAAGTGTTTTGCTTACAGTTGCTCTGTGTCGGTTCTGCTTGCTTTCATTGTGCTTTTCTCGATTCATTTCATTAGTTCGATGCAATTAGTCTTCAATTAGGAATTTACTATAGTTAACTGGAAATTATAGACATAAATCCAAATATGGCAAGCCGGATGCAAGGAAATCATGAGCTGAATCACCTAGCTCGGCTAATATGATTAAACATATATATATATATATATATATATATATATATATATACATACATACTATATAGATAGAGATAGATATATATATATATAGAGAGATATAATATATATATATATATACATATATATATAGATATATATATATATGATCTATATATAAATATGATTAAACATATATATATATATATATATATACATACATACATATATACATACATACATATATATATATATATATATATATATATATACATATATATATATATACTTCCACACAGGGCAAAAAAACGCTTCACATCGCCTTACAGAGGAAGTGCTAACGTCTGGGGGTATCCTGCCGCCATTGACAGCTCATACCTGGCATTCCGGAGTTGCCTTTTCCACAGGAGATGATGTACGACTTGTCCTCCTGGAGCTCAAGTGATTTATGTGCCCGCACATACACGGCGACGTAGCGCTCTTCCGAATTCTCCTGTAAGCGCAAACCCCAAAAAGCACTTGTGTTACGAGGTGGGACAGTAATGTGCATCAGACCCAATATCCATGACAAATATACGAGGAGCAATAACATGATGACAGTTATAATAAAAATAATCGTATAATGATGGTGAAATATAATAATAATAATAATAATAATAATAATAATAATAATAATAATAATAATAATAATAATAATAATAATAATAACAACATTTATTAAAGACTTAAGTGATCGAATATAAGCAAACACCGGAGATGCACGCGAAGGCGACTTTCTGAGGCAGCTGCTTTTATTGGCAGTTTGCAGAGAAAACGCCGCGTCGATATTAGGTGCGATGGGCTGACGACAGCAAGAAAGAAACTATAAAATAATGAGGATACACATTCACACCTCACAACTGTATTGCTCTAAGACATAATAATAATAATAATAATAATAATAATAATAATAATAATAATAATAATAATAATAATAATAATAATAATAAACCATTTGTAGCATGCATCGTCAAAAGACGGCGTACATCGTCAACGTCGCACCGACAATAACGAAAGCAACGAAAGCTTGTTTGCAAGAACAACGACATCGGCGCCTTCAACAAAAGAAACAACTTGTTGAGTAAAATCGATGATGCCCACCGAGGAAGCTCATTCCTTTTTCGAAAGTCGTTGGGACGCACAATTAGGCAGAGCCTTTGAAATGGCGCTGCTGCTGCAGCTCTGCTGGCCCTCGCCAAATGTTCGAACTAATTGAGTATATATATACAAATCTGATTATAGATAAGTCAGAAACTTCGTATCCTTCCAAAGAAGGTCCTGTCGATTGAATTTGGTTAGACTCTCTGCAGATGTATGCTTTGTCATTGGAATATGATTTTTATGGGACTCTCCCGCCTTTCTGTCACGTAGCAAAAAAACCCATGTCTATGTATAGTGACAAGTCGAAGGTGGAAGGAGAAGAAACTGCTCGCTTTTTGCTACGTATCAACGCAGATCCGACCAGATGTCGCGGTCTTAACGTGTAATGAGGAAAGCTTCGTTGAGGAAAGTTTAATATGTCTGTCTATCCATCTTCAAATATTGGGGGCCTAAATAATTAGCTAAAATCTTAGACATTTCTCCGCGCAAAAATCAAGATCGAGCGTTATTCAACGAGAAGACGCGTTGAGATTGTGAAAATTTATCATGAAAGGGGAAACTCTGTACGAACACGTTGTCAAGCTTTACGTGCAACTTTCGTTGGACGTAACTAGTTTTGTGAAAACACGACTTCTGAACCTCTGCAAATGTTTCATAGGATAGGTTCAGTATGTATCGTGTCAAGTCATGAAAATTCGGTTCGGCGACGTGTCAAACAACTGGGTCATTTGTGCACCTCAACTTCGTGTATTTTGAGGTCGGATCTAGCGATGCATCTATGTAAGATTAAGCTGGCGCAGGAGTTCAAGCCTACGAGTCATCAGAAGCTGTTAGACATCGCCAAATAGTCTTCCGAGATAATGCAGCGTAACGCCGATTTTGCAAAGCAAATAATCGTCGCCAACAAAGCCCATTTATATCTGAATGGAAGTGTGAAAAGAACAAAACTGTTGCATCTGGGCAACCGAGAACCTTCACGCAATTCACGAAGCGCCGTTATATGTGCCATATGTCATAGTCTGCTGCGGCATCTGATTCAAAGCTATTATTGGACCATGTTTTCTCACCCTATGGTGAGTGGAGAGCGTAATCGCCGCGTAATCCTTAATTGTGTTTGGCCAAATTTGGACGGAATCAATGCAAGTGAACTCTAGCTCCAACAAAATGATGCCACAAACCAAGCAGCGAGGCAACTGGACTTTTGAGGATCAAGTGTCCCGGACGGGTAATCTCGCGTATCAGAGACATTTACTGGCTTGCAAGATCTTACTATCTAACACTGTTGGAGTTTTTTTCTGAGACGTTTTAAAAGACCAAAATGTACGCTAATATTCCCACGAGCATCAGCACGCTAAATATCGAACCGACGCGCATGAATATAAACGCTCCCGCATACATACTCGTAAAAGCAAAAAAAGTCTGTTTATCCGTTTTTACGAGCTACATCACATATTCATATTTGTTAGAAATGGTACTAAATCTGTAATAAAAAATTATATGTATTATCTTTAACAATCTTGTCGTTATAACACTTCAAAGATCTCAGACCATTTTGTGAACACCCAATACACACACACACATATATATATATATATATATATATATATATATATATATATTGCTTGCCTTGCGTTTTTTATTTGACTTTTTCGTTTAAACGAGCCGCAGTTGTGATGTCAGGTTATGTAGCGTCGACGCAGCGACAAGTTGGTTTGCATTTTCTCACGTTCGGTTCCGCCCAGTAGGTGGGTTGACACCACACGATGATTCTTGCACCACTACGCATGGCGTTGACCCACGCACGAGACAAGCGTTCTAAGTAGCAGTCGGATGCGATTGGAAAGTTAACACTGTAGCACTGTCTCATGATAACCAATCCCCCCAGACACTGCGATATATCTCAGCAAGTTGGCACCGGGTGCCTTCATCACGATCCCCACCGTTGCGTTGGAGGCGATTCTTATCACTGGTTGCTGTTGGTGACGACATCGTTTAAGCTTAAACGGGGGTTTAACTCGTAACAAAAATAGTTAAAAGAAATAACTAGTTACGTATACTTTACAATATTGTTGTTGTGCGTAACTGCGTCAGTGCCAACAGCGTGATTGTTGTTACTGTTGTTAGGGTCGCAAATCTTATCGAAGTGATTAGTCCCGTTTGCACTGCTGCTGTGATTGTTGTGTTGACCATTTTTATCGCCCCCTGCGCCGCATGAACATCGTACTGTTACAACGTAATGTTGTCGGCTTGTTGTTCTTATTGCTGTACGTGTTATTGTTGTTGTTATTGCTGTACTTATTATTGTTGTTGTTGTTCTCGTCTATTACCCGTTATTACCGTAGTTGTGCTGATGGTGCTGATGTTGTTAGCGTCGTGTGTCGTCGTTGCTTGTAAGGTTTTTATACAATGTCTAAGGGTATTTTCACTAAGTTGTTTCTTTCTTGCTTCAGAACGCTTGTCATAGAAGAAAGGTGAAAATAAACACGTGAGACGCTCGCCAGGGAAGTTGGCTATTTTTGACCAGCGTAATGCCAGACCCATGATGATGATAGTGTGGACTTTTAAAACTGTCTTGTCGTGTTCTGTCCCGCCGTTTGAGTGTTTGTCTATCTAGTGCGTTGACATCATCACCACAGCGCCTCAATTATAAACACAATCCGCCGACGGCACATAATTAATCTATTGGTTTGTATCAGCTGTTCCAGCGCGTGCCACACGTTGTCAAAACATTTTTATGTGCATAGCCTTTAGGTACATTTGCACATAAAACAATTTCAACAACTCATCTTTATTGCTGTTGTCTTTGTCATTTTCGTGCTTGTTGTTGTTATTGGTGTCGTCGTCATCGTCGTATTTATTCTTTCTTTTTTTGGTGTGATTATTGTGGTTGTTTTTCTGCCTATCGTATTAAGCAGCGGGATCCAAGCGACTTGTGCTGGAACTAGAAACTCGGCCGTATATGAATACCGAAAGAACTCGTTGTCGTCACGCCGGCCGCATCATCATCATCATATCCGTTTGCGTCCGCATTGCGACCATGGCTTAAACTTTGTCTGGTGATTCACAAGAGACGAGGTAAAAATCAAAGGAAACTGCCGTTGATCGGGCCGGGTCGGGTCGACAGGTGGCTGGCGTTGCACCATTCGACGGTGCGACACGTTTAAACGCGCGCTGTGAGTAGTTTGTGCTGACAGCCGCCAGTTTCTTGAGGTCGTCAGGTCGTTGATGCTGGCCTGGAGAGCGCCCAACTGATTAATGAAGGGTCGCAGACAACAACAATAACAATAACATCAACGACAAGAACAACAATATCAACAATAATAACATCAATAACAACAACAATGACATCAATAACAACAACAATAACATCAAAAACAACAATAACATCAAAAACAACAACAACAATGACATCAAAAACAACAACAACAATGACATCAAAAACAACAACAACAATGGGAGCAGTAACAACAACAACAACGACAACAACAACAACAACAACAACAACGGGAGCAGTAGTCATATCTTGCGACTACTAAACATGTCGTTTTACTACTACTACTACTACTACTATTAGTACTAGATTATACTATGCACAAAAAAAGTAGTAAAGCAACAAATAGAAAAAAGTTCTTACTACGCATTTACAACGTTCACCATAACTACACGCGTGGAGACGAAGACGACGACGACGACAACAACAAAGGAACAACAATAACAGAGGATGCAGCATATTATCATTAATAACCATCTTCATAATAATACCAGAAGAAGCGACAAGTTCATAGCAGTAGCATCATCAAAACTAGAACAACAAAAACAACAACAACAACAACAATGGCCATGAAGGGTAACGACGATATAGCACTTATAGCAACCATTGCAAAAACCACAACAACAACAACAACAACAACGATGATAAAGACTGGTATGGCGACGAGCACACGTTTAATGCATTTGAGACTAGGAGCGCCAATAATCTGAGCTGTAATAATCAATATTAGGTTACAAAGGGACGGTAATGGTCGTGCATATAGATCAGTCTACGAGTACATATTATAAATGGATGCATTTACGCGTGCATGGTCGTCAGACAGGCATTGTCTTTTCACGGCTGTCGCAAAGGCAGTGCGCAAGCGAATCACGTTTTAACCGCCGCCAAACGAGGTTCTTGTTGAGGGGCGACTAAATTCACGGCGGCGATGAGGATGGCGAAAATGATTATGACGACGACATCAGAAGCATCAACAACAATAACAACAGCAGCAGCAGCAGCAGCAGCAGCGACAACAGTAACAACAACAGCAACAGCGATGACAACAACAACGGTATGGCAACGAGTACACGTTTAATGCATTTAAGACTACGAGATAACGACAACAATAATAACAACCAAAACAGCAGCAACAGTAACAACAACAACAATAACAACAACTACCTGCATAAACCGGCGTAAGCATTGCCGTTGCCGCTGTACTATCGGCGGTAGAGCCGCCGTAGCTGCAGCAGCAGCAGAGGCAACAACAACGACAACAACAACAACAGCCACAACAATACCAACAGACGAAGAAGAAGAAGAAGAACGAAAGCAAGAGGAAAAGAAATAAGTTGTGGAAGAAAATGAAGAGACATACGTTCTGATTAGATTTGGTGGCCGGACGGGAGGCGGTAGCAGGAGGCTGGAACCGCCCAATAATAATAATTATCATCATCATCATCATCGTCATCATCATCACCACCACGCTTATGGAAGAAGGTCGTAGTTGCTGTCGTAGTCGCAAACGACAGCCTAAACGTGGACGACGGACGAGAGGAAGGAACTCTCTCATCACCTCGACTCAACGTTTCGGCAACAAAGAAAAGCAAGCGCGCTGTAACGTGTACAGCAACAGCAATATCATTAATAGCAGCAGCAGCAGCAACGACAACGACAATAACGCTAACAACAACAACAACAACAACAACAACAATGCAACAACAACAACAACAGCAACAACAAGAAGAACAATTGCGCCGCTAGCGACCAACATCATCACCACCACCACCACCACTATCATCATCATCACCGCCATAACCATCACCAGAAAGGAACTACTTTAGCAGCCCAAGGGCCGACAGCTAAGACACAAAGTTGTGCGACAGAACTCCTCGTCGACCGCCCCCCATGCCTCGGGGGTGGTTGCGTATATGTTTGAGTACGACAGTACACAATAATACAGTATATGTGTTGTGTGTAAGTAAGTATGTTTATACGTGTATACGTTTCTGTCTGCATGTATGCATGTATATGTTTGTCGGTGAGTTTGTATGTGCGTACGTATGTAGAAATGTTTGTGTGTAGAAACGTGTCTTGTGAGCACGAACTGCCGCGTCACCATTGTCCTAGTCGACGTCGAATTTGGCGTTGTCTTCATCATCATCATCATCGCCATCTTCATGATCCGGAGCAATTGGTCAAATGTGATTATCGAAACATCACAGTGCCAGCATAGCGTAGAGAGTATGAGAGCCGAGGCAGCAGCGACAGGAATAGAAATTGAGTGATAGATTGAGTGACAGCAAAGAGAGGGAAGAGACAGAGAAACTTCGTA
The DNA here is from genome assembly GCA_003439945.1 of Dermanyssus gallinae. Taxonomy (NCBI): domain Eukaryota; kingdom Metazoa; phylum Arthropoda; class Arachnida; order Mesostigmata; family Dermanyssidae; genus Dermanyssus; species Dermanyssus gallinae. The sequence continues at coordinate 12,366 of QVRM01004872.1, read as the reverse complement.
GGGGAGAGAGAGAGTGCACACAAAACGGCGAGAAGATGGAAGTAAGATTACAGAAAAAGAGCCATACGTTTTAGGGTTGAAAATCGTCCAAATTGTCTCGGTGTTACGATTATGATGATTGATTTTGTTGTTGTTGATGATTTTGTTCCTGTTGTCGGTCTTACTGCTGTCATTGCTATCGTTGCAGTTTTATGTTACGTTTTACTCGTGTTGCTTCATCTTCTCCTTAGTCTTCTGTCTTGGGTTACTGCGGTCTCTCTCCTGCTCTCTTTATATATATATATATATATATTAATATATATATATATACATAGACTATGCGTTATCCTTCTGCACGTTGTTTTCTGAACTTCACTCGACAGACGACGACGAATTGGACACACATAACGACGACACGTCAGGCGACGGCGAATTCTTTGCCGTCTGATGATACTCGGCGTAATTCAAGCGCTGTTAGTTCGTTAGTTGTTTGTAGATAGATGCTGGACACACCGACAGCCCACCCGGCACCCATCCGCCCACCCACCCACCCAGTCAGACAAACAGACAGACAGACAGGCAAACAGTCCACGAGACGGACGCGCGCAACGGCAAAGCTCTACGAAACGTGCTTCTGCTTTGGCTCAATTGGGCGTATGTAGGATTACTCAGGTTATGGAGCGCGACCGTAAGTTCGAGATGAAAAGCGCCACAACGCCGCCAGGCGAAGCAACAACAACAACAACAACAACCACAGCAGCAACAACAACAACAAAAGCAACAACAGCAACAACCACAGCAGCAACAACAACAACAACAACAACAATCACAGCAGCAACAACAACAACGGTGGCGATAACTAAACAACAAAAATCTGAAGTAAAAGAACAAGAACACGATGATGATGATGATGCTGACGATGGTGGTGGTAGTGGTGCAAAAAAAGGAAGGAAAGACGTACGTTGAGCACGCAAACGGGATTGCGGCCAACTTTTGTTGTTAGTCTGTTGCCGATTCTGTTCGAACTTAAGGTTAAGAATAGGCGGCAAATCAAGATTACGTTGCGATGAGCGCTAAGCTAGTTTATCGGCGATATCTCGGTGTTTGCTCGCGCTTGACACACGGCACACCAGAATGGCAACGCGTGTGTTGCTAGCGTTTTTGAACGGTAAACGAGTTTAGTTTTCTTATGCCGTCCACTCATACACACTGGAGGCTCACGGAAAAGAATGTCTGTGATGGTCAAATTGACGCCAATATTAAGGGACCCGAAATATGCGATTGTTTTAGCACGCCGTCTCCGGACGAGTATTACAACACCCCCTAGCAGACTGACATTTCGATGCTACTTGACCGCTAAAAGGTAGCCAGATCGATATTGAGCAAAAATCACATTATGATTGATTTTTTTCGTAATGACCAAATCTAAAGTGTATTATATATATATATATATATATATATATATATATATATATATATATATATATATATATATACATATATATATATATATATATACATATATATATATATATATATATATATATATATATATATATCACGTACCAAATACTGTTGCGTTTTGATGCGACTGATCCGCAAATATCAGTGTCTGTAGTCTCATAATCACATGATTGATAATACAGTACAATGTGGCCTCTCAATAAGAGATGCGTAACGCAAATGTACACACATAGGTGTATATTTGCGAATGCGCATAGGATACTCTCAAAATACTTTACAGTGTGATAATTCTCACAATATGAGCTACTTAATAGATTGACTAAATTCAGATTAAAGATTTGCAGTGTGCTAGTTTATTAGTCATCACCGTTTTATACCAAAAGAGCTTGCAATCCATTGGTCTCTGTATAGGCTTGCGGCCCTTTCGCAAAAAGTCAGTGCGTACTCAGACACAACGGCATAGATTGATCCCTTGGAAGACGCCGTCAAGTGTCACTCGATGAATACGAGGGAAAACATTTGAGTTATGACAATTGTTTCTAAGGCGACTCAACACTTTTCGTCGCTTCCTTAGGAAAAGCTGCACGCTGCTGCACAATGCCGACAAATTAGAACCTGGAAAAAGCTGTACATTACCACGATTCTTGCGCTAAGACAGCCGTTGTATACCCCGTAAATGCCCCTGAGTAACCCTACAGTTACAGCAAATAATATGTCAATAAAGTACGTATTCATAACTTGGCTCACCAAAACTTCAAACAGGTGTAGATAACCAGGCACTATCTGATATATGCATTGGAGCACAAGGTATGCATCCACAACCAGCAATTTATCACGTGATAATCGCCATACTGACAGCGAAAGTTATCTATGCTGTGTAGTACAACATGGGACAATCTTGCACGACCGTTAAGTAAGAGGGGGGGGGGGGGGTAACTGAGGGCTAGGAATACAGCCACTCGTAAGCCTGGTGTTGGGGCGCTCTGCACCGTCCCTATTTACCTGTGAGTTCACGACGTACCACGCACTGTAGAATGTTCACAGAATGGGTGCAAGAAAACTATGAGAACTTTAAAAAGGCCGTCCTAGGAGCGTGACTCCAACTGGCACATTAATAAATGTTACACACTTCTAGATTTGTGTTGGTCTTCGTCTGGGCAAAGCCTTTGCCAGAAGCACTAAAAGATTAATAAAACGATAGCAAGAGGCTTGCGACAGGTCAAGAGATTTACAGTCTCTACACTTTGGTTCTCTGTGCGGTTTAACATTGGCTGACAGCCTTTCCCAGAAAGTCTGGTCGACCCTACTCTAAGAGAAGACATTCGCGCATCTCCGCGAGCAAGCCCACACAAAGGTTGACAAGGCCGGACTCCGAGCGGTCTCCGTAAAAGACGCCCGTTTCTGGTTACAGGCTCTCCCCAGTACTCACAATTGTTACCTCCTGTGTATCCAAGCAAATACATTTATTGTTTAAATGTTCATATTTCCTCGCTTTTATTTGCCAAATTAAACCGTTCGGCTTTTACAGCCAACTAAGCAAAATAAATTATTAGCGAAGTGTTATACCAGGTGTACTGTCATAGTCAATTTTGCTACGGTAACGGCCTTAAATGCTGGCTTCCTTCACAGACGAAGAAAATTACTTTAAGTATGCAGTAGACAGCGGGAAATGAAAAGAGAAAAAAAACGACAAATAAGCATTTGCCAATATGTAACAAACACGTGCCCATTTGAGAACGGAATGAACCTCATGCCTATGCGCAAAAGGCGATATAGTAAGAAGATATAAGACAATTTGTCCGCGTTTTTCAAGGCAGTCGGAGATAACAGCCTAGAAATGTTTCAAACAGCTTACTGACGCACTGGCGCTCTCTAGAACAGTGGCCATCATCTTCATATCAAAGCCCTATCATCAGGCAATGAAATCGCAGAGATTCCTGGTAACTGCAGATATCGATTTAGTATTCCATTGTCTCTCATTTGATGGGGACAATATTGAGGACTGAAGGCAAGATGAGGAGGGATTCTTGTCGGCACTTCCAGTCGGCTGTATTGGCTAGCACATTCTGTGGAGGAGACCAACGTATTCTAAATTTCGAGAGAACAATGACTCTAGCTACGCTACGCTGTCTTTCATGTAGACATCGTGTATAAACGATATATTTAACTTGCACGTTCTTCCCAACGATGACCACGGCATCAAGAACGAAAGTTATAACAATAACATTATCGTCGACCACAATAACGCCAGCCCGAAAACACACCATCACACAACACAGTAGATTGCCTTTTCCCACTAATGACAAGTAGTATAATGGAGATGATACAGATGAAAAGATCTTTCTCAAGGCCGCTTGATCGTGGATACGCCTCTAGACGGTGCACCAGTACACGAGCGGCGGCAAAAGGAAAGGCATGCCCATCGAAACTTCTTATTGAATCAGCTCAATGGCATTGGAAACGTACCCAGCGATATGTATATATATATATATATATATGAAAGATGCTTGGAAGACTTATAATAACAAATTTGTAAAAACATATATACAGGTTTGTCTGACAAAAGCAATCGCCTTTTCATTGCACTTCTAACAAACTACGCAAAAAGAACGAATATATACATATATATATATATATATATATATATATATATATATATATATATATATATAAATCAAGATGACCGGCGATTCTGATGCCATAATTTACAGGTTTAACCCATCCGCGACAAGTACCCGTTTTGAGTTTATCTGTTCTAGATCTGTGAATTCAAGTTAACACAAGTAGACGTACAATAATTGCACTAACCAGCGAACACATATTGTATACAATAATTGGCTAAATCACGGACGCGCCACCCTATACACTCGACGAGCCCTGTATCAGCGTCCCTGCAACGCATGCATTTCTAATACCATATTGCAACCCGTGTTGAGCACAGCTGGAATGCTTCTTCCGCTTATCTGATCCAAGGCACTGCCGAGCCTACTGACGACAAAATTGCCTGTTTTATGAAATATGCCGTTGTCATTAAAGACTTTTGAGTAATTTCAAATTTTTGGAGCCCTGGAGGTGTGTCTTAGTGGCGCTGTCTGTTGCTACTCAGAGTATCAGACGCCTCTCTTACATCTAACGTTGTTATAATTCGTGCGGTGGGGACTCACGAGGATCTAATGGATCCATGCTATCGTAAGCTCGTTAGCGACTGTTCGGACCGTGCGAGAAGTGCGTCACACAGGCAAACATGTATCTCGTCTTCTACACTGCAAGGAGCCGACAACAGTGTGTATAGCGTGGGGCGATTTGAGATGTAACTAATTCAAAAGCATTTGCTCATGGATCCGGACACTGTTAATACGGCAGGGCAGTGTAGACCGCATTCATGTGGCATGTTGCTTTCTGCTGGTGCTCTTGATTCGATCACATCATTTATTCGCGTTGTGCATTCCATGACTGGAGCTCTGTGCCGTCTGGAAACACCAACCAATGTGCGGCATGCAGTGACAACGGCAACAGCAACATTAACAACAACACGATGGTGTCGACGGAATCAGCTTCAACATCATCAGCTGCAGCATCGTCACTATTGCCACCAACAATAACTCTAACAACAACACAACAGCTACCCAACAGCCCACGGCCCAACGGACAATTCCGGACAGCCAGGGAAGTCATGCCAGAAAATGGCGTGCGTCGCTCCTTTCCAAAACCCACATAAATATCGTGGTCCAGAAATTTGGGAAGGCGCTTCTTGTTACTACAGGCTGACGGAGCGGCTGCTAAGCTTAGGAACTGCAGTCCGCCGGCATCTCTGTTATTGGTGTTGTCGTTACTGCTGCTGTCGTTGTCGCTGCTGCTGTTGTTGTTGTTGTTGTTGCGCCGACTCGTTTCAACTGGCACCGTAAATACTATCTATATGTCTCTCCATCCGTTGCTCCCACGTCGCGACCTTCCCGACCGCACGTCCGCCTGCTCGGTGAGCTCGCAATTCCTCACTCTGAGCATCGACTGCTACCGCCACTGTAGACCGGTGAGACTGTATAACTTGCTCACAGACTCACCAACCACTCTTACTCTTGTTGTTGTTGTTGTTTATGTTGTTGTTGGTGGTGGTGTTTTTGTTGTCTATGTTGTTGTTGGTGTTGTTTATGTTGTTGTTGTTGCTGTTTTGTTGTTGTTGGTAAGTGTTGATAATGCTGTTGGCGCTGTTGATACAACTACGGTCACCGCTTACTGTGTCACTTGGCAATTATTTGTCAGTTATGGCTGTGGCTAGCTCACTTTTGTGGTGATTATCGTTGTTGCTGTCGTTACATTGTCGTTAGTGTGATGTTAGTTGGTATTTGTTGTTGTTGTTGCTGCTGCTGCTGTTGACGCTGTTTCTGCTGTTGTTGGTGCTACTGTTGTTGTCGCAGTTGTTGTGTGTTGTTTTCTATTGCTATTGTCGTGGTGGTGGTTGTTATTTTTGTTATAATTGCTGTTACCGTATTTGGGTATTGTTGCTGTTGTTGCTGCTGCTGCACGGGTTGGTGGCTCAGCCGAGTGGTGCAAGTGTCCCGCACACACGATGAAGAAGCCAACGCATCTTGACGACAGTAAGCCTATCGTGCATCCAACGACGATTTGTGTCTGTGTGTGTGCGGGTGTTACACTGTCAAACAGACAGACATACGCATGCATGCATACATTCATGCATACGCTACATACATTAAGTATATTCAAGCATACACCAACGTATAACACACGCAGCGAAAAGTTCGACGGCCGAATCCGAGTGTTCGGTATGTGCCGCTAGCAAGCCGCGCGACCACTGCAAACAGGCAGCGACGGCTGACTCAGTAGTAGAGTATTCATTCAGCGCATCTGTTCGTCATTTTGGGTCTGCTGCCCACGGTCTCCGAAATCCGCCACTCGGCACCGATCCAACGATATGACAACAGGGAGAGAAGCAGCGGCAGCTGCAGCAGCAGCAGCAGCATAAACAGCTATTTGTTGAACCGAGCGTGATAACTACGCGAGGAGAGGATCTCTTGCTCGCGTTTTCCAACGTAGCACCGGGCATGTACATATATCAATATCATGATTATGTGTATATATATATATATATATATATATACATACATATATGTGTATATGCATGTATATATATATATACATATATGTGTATATGCATGTATATATATATACATATATGTGTATATGCATGTATATATATATATATATATATGTATATATATACATACATATATGTGTATATGCATGTATATATATATATATATATATATATATATATATATATATACATACATATATGTGTATATGCATGCATATATATATATATATATATATATGTTGACCAAAGTTAGCCATCGCATGCGCAGGATCACGACTACACATTCCAGTAGCCTAGATGCCACTGCCGGCCAAATAACACTGACTCAACGAACACAGCACAGCAACATGACTCACTTTCGTGTTACTGAACTGCTCAGAAATAATGCCCCACACATATAGTAAGTTGTCCGTCCGGAGGGCTTGCATCTGTATTACCGTGCCCTTGATGCTGTCCACAGCGTGTCGGAGAGCGTATCTTGTGACATTTTACTTACGTGATTTAAAAGCTATGTATAACGGTCTTGCGGCTGTCACACTGTGCATCCCGGTGTTACCAAGGTCTTCACTTCTAATAGATCTCCTTGATGATGTGTTTGCATTTATTGAAGACATGGGGTGGTAAAACGTCTTCGTCAGTGGAGACGACGCTCAAAACGTGGTCGTTGGCGGACAACTTCGTTTTGGCTTATAACGGAACATCTTTTGGACAAGTTGTTGTCACAGTTTACGTTCGAATCAGAATAAAACCAAATGCAATTCCCACCGTAGAGTTCCAAAGAGTCCATAATCAATTAGCAGCCTCAACTTAGGATTTACCGAGCGTGCATCTTGCGTGAGAAATTTGGTGCATCTCTTATATCATCCTTTGCGGCTTTAGCCCATGACTTTTTTGCGGGGGTACTACGATTCCTTCCAAACTCTTGGAGGCGGCATATCTGTGTGCGAGATCCCGCACAATTGGTCTCGGGTATGCAAGCACTATTTCAGCTGGCGGTCTTCCAATGCGGAGGCGTATGACAACGGCTGCAGTTTTTCATTTAATCTAAGCCAAAATTGCAAAAAAAGAATGTATTGGACGCATGTATGTATATATATATATATATATATATATATATATATATATATATTTAAATTAGAGTTGGTGTAAATTACTAACTAAATGTTATACATAGTGTATGTTGCTTTGGCGGCCGGCAAAGGTAACGACGCTATCGCCTGTGACATACGCTGGATATACCGTGGAGAAGCAGTCGTTATCGTCTGCAAGGTTGTAGAGATACGCTAATAAGAGAAAAACATGCGTTTATCAAAACTAGATATCCCATGCTTCTACTATCAGCCGACGGCTGCAAGTAATATGATGTGTCGTTGTTGCTGTTGTATGTAGAATTATTAAGGTAACTACACATATTTTTGTTACACTGTTTTTGTTGTTGTTGTTGGTGGTGGTGGTAGTATTGTTGTTGTTGTTGTTGCTGCTGTTGTTGGTGTCCTACACCTCGATATGATTGTTACTACCATACTTTCGTCCTTGTCATAAATGTTGATCTATCGTTAAGCACTGCCATTTTGGTTGCAATTTCTTTATGTTGGTGCTGCTGTTGTAGGTCATGCATGCCAGGTTAGAAGCGACAGCTATTGACCGCGACCATGGTTCGAAAGATATGATAACGTTTTTGCTCTAACAATCATTGTTGTCTTTGTCGTCGTTGTCGTCGTCGTCGTCGTCGGCGACGACATTTTCTTTGTTGCTTGCAACATATACACAATCACAGTGTGCCTACTTCTGCCATTTGCCGTGGCAGTCAAATCGAGCAGTATCTAGCACACGTCTAGAATTCGGGAAAGGTTGTGCGTACAGCAACAACAACAACAACAACAACAAAAACAAGGACAACAACAGTAAAAACAATGACAATGACGATGACGACGACGACGACGAATGGGAGAAAATAAGACTATAAAAAAATAGCATTAAGCGGCAGATAGACAGGCCGCCAGCAGCAGCAGCAGCGACAGATGAGCAGTCAAACGAAGACACGCCAATAGACGAAGCTATAGAAAAGCTAGCTAAAAACCGAAACCAAAAACAACGAGCTACTTTCAAACTGTCCCGCTGCTGTTCCCAACTCAACCCCGTTGGAAACAACAACCCCAATGACTGGACAGCAACTGTCATCGCCGCTGATAACGTCGAGGTGTCAGCACACCCGATATTATAACACATACGAGCGGAAAATGAAATGAACGAACGGACGAAACACTACCCATACACATTTACGTACGAATCTATGTATGTGTGTATGCATATGAGCGCACAATTTTATGATGCCGCAACCATGCCTGTGCGTCGCTGCTTGCCAAATCAAAACTGCACACGCGCGCATTCCAACGTGCAAAACTTGAACAAACGCTTTGCAAAAGGAATTTTCTCATTTACGCTTCGCGTCGTATCGCAGGGAATATATTAATTGGATGAAATCCATCGGCACATACAGTCAGCTGTGTGTGCCGATTAGCCTCCGAAGCAATGTAAGGAGCGCGGGAAACACGAATTAATATTTATATATATATATATATATATATATATATATGTTCGGACGGCAGTTCGACCCTGGCCGAAACCCGGGAACTGACAATAGTAATATACGGCGCGCGTTTACAATTGTAACGAACAACGTTATTAACTAAATTTGCAGACAGGCCAATAGAAACGGGAAGCGAAAATATTTCGTATAGAATTGGGATGAAGATGTTTCTAAGCATGTGATTCTTGAGTGGCCGCACAACTTAATAAGCTTATAAAATGCACGATTGTAAAAGAACACATTACTCAGTTGCAAAACCTACGTTTTGAGAAAAAAAATCGAGAGCAGACACCATATATACAAATAATATATTTTTTCTAATTCTTTTTAACATTACAATCGTTCCTGCTTTAGCTATGGGCAAGTATTCTTCAAACGACATAGAATTTATCATTACTGAATGTACGGAATGCGCCTGTATGCTTGGTTCTTCAATTGAATAATGCGTTCTCTTACAATTGTGAACTTAATAAACTTATGTCGGACAGCCATTCTAGAATCACAGCTTTGAAACATATTTTATCTTACTCGTTTACGAAATTTTTTACTCCCCCTATCAATTGGCAAGCACGACATCTTACCGAACTTAACCACACCCTAGAGTTTTAGGCGAGATAATCCGGACACCTTGTATATATATATATATATATATATAATCAGGGAGGTAAATAGACTGAAATCCGCTGTTTCTGCATGTCTAAATTCTCCCGTTGCTTAGAGTGCCTTTACGGACGACGAAAAAGTCTGATGTGATGAAGCCAGCGCTCCACCTCCTGGCGTTGGAGCGGATGACGTTGATGGGAAGCGGTTGGTTATCCGGACGCTCAACACTTAACCTTGACCCTACCTGCTTACCAACCAAGACAGACAACCGCCAGGTAACGGGCCAGCCGTAACAATTAGATCCACACAGATGCGAGCCTTGTGGCAAGGCGGAGGGGGGTTCCAGCGACGGCCCTTAGGACGACCGCGCGGCCACTGACGGCACTGCCACAATCATTACACCTTCTCTACCACCCTCTCAACACCCCCCCCCCCCCCCCCCCATCATCCCAGCGATGATCACGAGCCATCGACGCGACGAACAACGACAGAATCAGCAACGACGCGAATCACAACTTAGTTGTGATACAGAAATCAACACAGCCACTCGGCGAGAATCGCGGAAGACGACGACGACGACGGCCACAAGCGGCCACAAGGCAACGGGCGGCCATGACGACGATGACGAGGATTAGATCGATCATTTCCACGGTTCGCGTCATTCTCCTGATACAGCGGTAGGTCTGCTTCCTTCGTTGGCGGTAAGCATTAGTGCTAACCTTTTGTGCTGATGCTAGCAAACCCCACCAATTGCTGGCAAACTCATCACAACTAACAGCTTGAACGTCAGTAGCAGCAGCAACCGGCGGCCCAACCATGACGGTCATGTCGAAAAGGAACATATCAATTTCCAAGATTTCGACCTAGAACACCTCCTTCCCCCACAAGGAGTGATATATATATATATATATATATATATATATATATATATAGTTAGTTTACGCTATTGATCGCCGTCATCATTACTTCAATAAGCTCAACCCCACTCCTGCGATCATTGTGTTCTACCAGGAGTTGTATAGAGGTCGACGATATATAGTCCACGTTGGGATGTTGGCAATCCAAACATACTAGTAGTTAGATTAGAATCGTAAACTCACAAATGTGAACAGACGTGAACAAATTCACGATTATAAACGGAAGCAAAATGAATTAAGGCAATGACGACGTTGGCTACAAAACGATATCAGTTCTTTAGATCGTAGATCAAACATCAACATCTCGGGCCCCCATTACGAATGCCACCCCAGTTATACGATAATGCCACTGCCACGATACGATTGATTTGATGACGCCCACGGTTTATCTTTCTTGCATAACCAAGGGATAATAACAATAATCAAGTTATTATGGCGAAGAGTAAGTTGAAGGTAGAGCATGCTTTATAAAAAAAACTACAAGGCGTTAAAGGAAGCATACAGCAGTCACATCCATGAGCATGTACTCCAAGAGCAACAACGACAACATTATAAACAACACCGTCGTCATACATCCGCAACATTGTCACAGATTGATAACAATAGTTGGAACGACAACGATGTTACAACGCAATACACAACAGCAACAACGACAATAATAATAATAATAATAAGAACAACAATTCCAACAATGCCGACAATAGCAAAGCAAAAGTAACTACGCGCAAGTAGTAGTGACACAGGTGCGCAATTAACGAAATCACACCAACCAGCAGCAGCAGAGCCATGCCGACAACCACAATGCTTATTACAGAAGCAGCAAAGAAACAACAATAACAACAACCACAACGATAACAATAGCGAGCCGACGACATCAGAGGCTGCAATGCATTTATTTAAATTTTTCTTTTAAATCGCCGGCTTTTTCAAATGTAATTTGTCACATCTTAGCAGATCAACCGTGACGATGATCAATCCAAACTCGTCGTCGTCGTCGTGTAGCTCGTGCATTCTCATCTGGCCCAGACCAACACCGTATCCCCTGCAACCCCAGTTACCTCCCCCCCCCTTCCCCCCGCGTATTCTGCCCCGCTGCTGACAGCGGGTTGTCACGCCACTTACGTTTAAATCTACAATGTTGAGGTTCAGTTGTTTGATCTTTGATCGGACAGGCAGGCAGGCAGGCCGATCGACGAGGTGCGTGTGATATTTCCTCGATCCGCGTTGCGCGTTCGCTTATTGGTTCATTTGTTGGCCGTTGGTTCGATTGATCCAGCCAGCATCGAACGATGCAGAGAGGTCTGTGATGCAGAGAGCTCTGTCTGAATTGGCGCCGCCTGCAGCCTGTAGCAATGTTGGTCGGCGGCGTCGGCGCGAAGTGATTTAGCGTTGTTGTCGCCGTCGACGACTGAACTCGGCCGGTGACGTCGAAGCAGATGTCATCAAAGCAGCGCTCGCAGCCGCAGCAGCAGCAGCCGCAGCACCGCGATTTGTGTGAAGTGTCTCGAAGTCGCCAGCGATGCTGAGTGCTCCGAGTCTCATCATTACACTGTGACATGATGATGACAACAACAACAGCCACAGCAGCAGCAGCGGCAGCAGTAGCCACGGCCCCCCTTCTTTGTGCGACCGCACTTCACTGACCGCGCCGACGCGACATCAATGCGGGAAAGCATTCGTGATAGTAGAACAGTAGCAGA
>QVRM01004871.1:0-37864 GCA_003439945.1 Dermanyssus gallinae | reverse complement strand
TCTGCAAATTGATCATAAGACGGAACGAGTCGACCAGATGAAAACTTGAAGGTCATTTGTACGCAGTCTTTATAGACTACGTAAAAGCCTTCGACAAAGCACCTCGAGATCTCCCGGTGAAGTCATTCCGACAGGCAGGGGTGGTGGCTCTTTGTGAGCTTAGCTACAGGATAAGCAGGATGTGCTGCGGTAAAGCAAAATGTGGGAACCCCGCAAGGGGACCCACAGAGCTGTTTCACCCTGTTGGAATACCCTTCGTTATACGTTGGGACAGCCCTGGAATTTGACGGCAGTGGCACTGTTCTACCTAAAGATTGTTTCAAGGTTAATGTGTGGTCCTGCAGAGTATGGGGACATTTACCCGGGCAACCTTTGATTGGCTTGAAAGGTTTTTACGATGTACATGAAGTGAATACTTTGCGTAACAATGCGAGTAGAAGCCGCTCTGTGTGCCTGACGTCAGGCTGCGCACCGGCTTGGGTAATTCGATGGAGGTTAGATAGATATGCCGCCGCGTACAATGCTACTCGAAGGCTGTTTGTCTAGGAATGGCAAATAATTGAACAAGCCCAACGAGAGGGCTAGGGACCTGCATATTTTAGGCCTTCCACCTCTGGTCTGGTCTTGCATGCGACAATTGCCACGTCTATAACAATCCAAGTTCATGGCTATCATGACCTAGTCTGTAGAAATGTAGGATTTGTGGGTCCGCTTTGATCCTTGCTAACCTCAGCAAGCCGAGCAGTATCTGTGTCGGAGGTTCCAGGTTCGCTTGAACCACGACAACGATCTCCGCCTGAACTTCTTCTACTACATGACTGCTTCTAACCACTTCAGACCACGACACTTTGATATCGTCTACAAGAGTAGCTAGACCGAGTGACAGGTCGACCTCAGCTGTAAACGTTTCTGCTGTTCCTGCTTATAGATCCTTTCTTGCAGCACGATCCATAAACTTCAAATCTCTGAAGCTCATTAGTATCAGGACTATGAAACAATAAGTCTATGATACTTTTTCCTATAACAGACGTAGGTGGAGCCATGATGTGCGTTAGACGCTAGTACGCTCAAACCCACATCATTCATAACCTGCAGAAGGGCTTCTATTTTGTGTCACTTGGTCTGTCATCAATGGTTTAATCCGACAATTGTTAGATCGCCAAGGTTAAGACTACAAATACAACGCAGTTTCGCAAATACGACGTCAGTAAAATCTGAAAATCCGCGAGAGACTGCACCCTCGACGTGCGAAGTAGCATGCGTCTGCCTGCCTACACTTACGAAAGATCACTGCATGCCTGCCGAATGGCAGCTGACAACAGTATAAGTATAAGCCCTGCCATGTCTCGTACTTATACTGTTGTCAGCTGCCATCTTCGATGAGCTGACAACAGTATAAGATAAATGTTATATGCCTATCATATGAATTAAAAATAAATGTGATGATGTTCAAATTCAAACATATCAATATCGCAATACAGCTCTGGTTAGGTAAGGTCTCACTCAAAGACTATAACTGCTCTCACACTTACTCTAAACATACAGCAGCAATCTTGCTCAACAGTTACTGATAATTTCCTTCTTGCAAGCTTTAAATTGTTCAAAGTAGTTCATCTCAAGCCAATACTACATATGCTGTCACATAAGCAAGCGATTGAAGGTTAATACGCGCAAGCTTTATACGCTTGTGCCATTTTTCTTAATTTCCACCTCGACCATTTTTGAGATCTAGACATGAAACCCAAAAAGGCCAGTAACATGCACAATTAGGGACTAAAAGCTCTTAGCATAACAACAGTGAACGCATGGAGTGAGTAACCAAACATTTTATGTGCTGAGTGAGCCTAACCATATGCAACATAATTGTAAACGTATTTGTGCCATTCTCCTCCATTTCTTTGTATGTTGAGGTTAGTTATTGTACTATATCATGTAGCGATAGAAAAGACGGTTACAATTCTGATTCCATTTATCAGCTTGTTATTGTTTTTCGTTCTGTTTCCTATCGATCGTTGACGGCCCCTCATAACGATGCATATGCAAAATACCAAAAAAAAATATATTTCACTCGACCCTAGCCGTGTGTGCCCCGAAATGATCGCTAAAAAAGTAGTACCCTCGCATTGTCGTCAAACGCTATTCTGCTAGTGCTAGCAGATCATTTCCTAGCAGACACTCGCGAGCCGAACTAAATTTCTACAATAGTAATAACATTCATAATATATTAATCACCATCATGATATTGACAACTGTAATCATAATAATAATCGTAACAACAAATAAAATGCCAAAATGAATAATAGTATTATATAATACCCATCAATCAGCCAATCAATGCCTAGAAAAGTAGGCGGCGACAACGAACCGACCGGAGATTGGAAAGAAAGCACAACAGATAGGGTTGCCTCGCTTACGGACATATATTGGAAGTCATCGCCTCCATCATTCATCGCCGTCTTGCGATACACTATCTTGCCGAAAATCATCTAGCTACCTACCTGTACGTATATACATATATATATATATATATATATATATATATATATATATATATATATATATATATTTGCTTAGCTGAAGCTGCTCCTCGACCATCTAGAGAGCCGTCACGTGCCTGTCGAATCAAAGCGTGTGAGGAGCACGAATTGCTCACTTTCCTTTCGGCCTCATCTTGGACAGCTTCTGGAGCACAGTATAGCTAATGGCCATATTCAGACAGATTCTCCAGAGGCTATAAATGGGCTACCCATATAACGATATATAGACATATATACCGCAGCAATGAGTTTATATATATATATTTTGAAGCTATGGGCAACATATAATAGTGTATATGTCAAACGCATTTTCTGATACAGTTGTTTTAGCGTGAACACGAATGTCGACGTTGAAGTAAATAATCGCTTTGTTACTATCGTTGTCACCTGTTTTTTCCCGTCGTTGTCATTATCAGAATGATTATGATTATTGTTACCTCGAAAATGGTTACTAACCAGATAAATCAGTTGTTGTTGAAGAAAAGATAAGGTTATCGAACGGGGAGGGAGAACGCACTTAGTTCGATATACTCAAGCTGTTTACGCTGCATCTTGCATCTATCTTCTAGAAATAATTTGCGGTTTCTCGTTTCTCCTGTCTAGCATGATCTAGGCCTCCCTCGGCGTCTCGCCACTCTGTCTCAGAGATGCAAAACTGGTCTGTCGAGCTCAATATTCCTGTCACTCAATATCCCATGCCGGCCATTTTTCTGCTCTACGCGCTATTGTCTGCTGGTATGCTACTTGTACGCCTCCGATTTCCGGCCGCGTTCATTCAATTGCTTGTTGATGTCGTGTTTTTAGGCTTTTTTCTCTGTCTAAGCAAAAACGAAATTTCGTCGTAAGTTCCGGCAACGACGACTCTACACGTTCAATGTGTTCCATTTCTTTCACTCTGATTGGCGTACTCGTGCGTTGCTTATTAGTTAGTTAGTTAGTTCGATACCTCGCACTGTTACCGTCATTATTCACTATGCCACTCTCGCGAGTACTTACGTTATGGATTTCTTGTTCGTGTATGATTCTTACTCGCAATATATGTCGCATATTTATTTCGTTCGCCATCTCTTCTCTCGCTCCATCTGCCTCCACCATATTTCGCTACGCCTCGAATGATAGAGCCTCGAAAGAGACAAACTACTAAAGAAGACATGTTGTTGGGTACGGTCGTTTGCCAGTCAACGACGTGAGTAGATCAGGTGGAACAAGGCCCGAACCAGAACAAGACCAAAAAAAACACGTGATGAAAAACAGAAGAAACAACAACCACGTTAACAAAGGAAAACGCTTGCATTTTCTCGCGCTGATAATTTCGCGCTGGTAGGTGAGGCTTCCTCATCTTCTTCTCTCCTCCTACTCCTCCTCCTCTCTCCATCATCTTCTTCGCCACCTCTTCCTCTTAAACAACAGGCCAGCTGGTTCTGCCCTCCAGAGGCCGCCGAAACCAAAAGCGGACAAACGCAGCCGGGTGGCAAAAACACGCCCGCACAAGTACACGCATAGAAGAAGAAGAAGAAGAAGAAACACGGCAGCAACAACAACAACAACCGTCTGCTGTTGTCTCCGTGCAAAGGGCAAACGAAGAAGTCGCGCCACCTTCTCTCCATCGCCGACTTCTGTCATACTGCTTGCTTTCCTGTTATCGTTGCTGTTGGTGCTGCTCCGTCCGCAAAATCGTCGCCCAGCCTTCTGGTTGCCTGTCTGCCTGTCCGTCACCCCCGCCTTCTGGCTCAGCTGTCTTCTTGGCCACCTAATCCCTATATACAGACCCGGTGCCAGACGATTCCGACGAACGGCGTACCTTCTCCTCGTATTGCTGCAAAACGCACAGAGGGAACGCACACGACAAACGTACAAAATCAAAACAATATGCCAGTCATATATATATACACCAAGCAAGATGGCTTAGTTGGCAAAGCCTTTGCCTTGCATTCGGGAGGACTGGGTTCGAGACCCAGACCGGCCACTCTTATATTAGTTTGCTTGGTTTCCAATTTAGACAAGGTAAATGCCGGAGTGGATTAAAATTAGCCATGACATGAAAAAACCGTACACGGGCAATTGCCTTACGAATAAATAATATATATATATACCAACACACATTTCATGCAAAGACAAACGTCTATGATTCGTGAAAATATTTTTTTGAAAAGACCACAATCGGCTAATAAAACAATCGACCCATAGAAACCGCTGTTACAAATTACTTCTATTTACGATTACGTGGGTGTGGTATTTACGGCACTATGAGTTGAACGGAAGATACGATCCGGTGCTTGGCGTATATCTTAGCCAACCACTGTTGTTTTTCTTAGCCCACTCTAAATGAAGGCCAGACGACCGGTAAGTCAGTAATTTCTATAGTACTATTTACAAAATGCTCGTCTATAAGAAGCCGGTACCTACAGAAATGGCATCAAAGCGGAGCTCCGCAAGACTCTAATGCCTTTGTTTTTAAGCATATTCTGATTACGACTAAAAAAAGGCGCTATGTTGATTATGTCCTTCTTACTACCTGCACAGGTGTGCTGGCATAGCCTGACATTAGGGATGCCGTGGGTTCCAATGCAGGGCTTCCTAAGTCGTTTTTAGGATTTCCAACATTGATACCATGAATAACAAAATAGGTCCAGACAGAAAAGCATAAAGTCGGCTTCAAAAAAGAATGACTCATAATCATATCTGAATATTATTAAAAATAAATATTACAATTCCCAAATATTGATGTTCCTTTGTTTCAAAGATAGATAAATGGAAAGGCAAATAATATCCCCATTATGGCGACTGATTACAAGACAAATGGTATGACCTGGCCGCATGGCCTTTGCTCTTCAAAGTTCAGCCTACTACGGGTAAGTGAGTTTCGACAGACAAAGCACCGAGACTAGCCTAGATGTAGCGCCATCCTTTCGCGACGGCAAACACATGAAATCGGTCAACTGTGCAAATTTTATGAATGACTTGTTGGACGTGGTACCCACCCTTTCGTCACGAGGCTTCGCGTTCCCGAAGATCTTCGAACGTGATGATGTATCGGCGAGCGCGGCCGGAGGCGCATCCACGGTGCGTGGAGCCAACTTAAGACGCGGTCGCTGCTCCGAACTTTCGGACGTGGGCTCCTTGAAATATTGCTCAGTTGGAGGCGGACGGGAATTCCACTCGGGGTTACGCTGTCGCTGGTCGCGTCTCATGCCACCCCAGGCGGAACCTGCGAAAACCAACATTTTTTTTTGGTGAGCCATGGATAGATGGATTTATTTTTGCTGGACGTGTATACCTAGATACACATGTCACCGTTTTGTATCAGGGGGCGCTTAGAGCGGCAACCGTATCGATCGATAAGCTATATCGGCGCCATGTGCGTTTGCCAGCAACACCTGCTCATATCGGGCCCAAAAGCTGGAAGTGCTCATAATAGTATTTGGCGGATATAATTATGACGAAGCAAAATAATATGAGAAACTATATATATATATATATATATATATATATATATATATATATATATATATATATATATATATGCAAAAATTGTCAAAGAGTTTCCTATTGTTTATACATTTTAAGATTCGTACGACCTATATATATATATATATATACATATATATTTTTTGTTTAATATTTAGGATAATACAATTTATAGATAGTGCGCTTATATACATTATTTTTCTTCAACCACCTTGAGGTTCATAGTCATCGTAATAATAATAATAATAAGAAAAGTCTATCCGACCATCTTTCTAGTTGGATCAGTGCGTCACCTGGAAATCTTGGGTACCCTGCATGTCTCGCTGATCGCGTCCTCCGCCTCCGCCAAAGTTGTCCCGATACTGTCCGGGCCGGTCCCTTTCGCCATAGCCGCCACCGCCTCGGTCACCGTATCCACCGCCGCCGCCGCCACCGCTTCCGCCATAGCCGCGGTTGTTGTTGTCGCGCGAGTATCGACTATCGTTAAAGCCGCCACCCATTCGGCCGCCCGGGCCACCTCGGTCGCCCATACGTCCGCCAGCGCCGCCACGATTACGGTCGTTTCCTTCGGCCTTCGGCCACATTGACCTTGATCACTCGGTTGTCGACAACAGCGTTGTTCATCTCCAAAGCCTTCTGGAGCGTCTCCATTGTGTCGAACTCGACATAGCAAAAGCCCTACGCAACACACCCCCCCCAACACAAGCGCAAGGAACAGCAACAACAACAACAAATGAAGACACAGCAACAACAAGCATCGGCGTTAATGTCAAGTAAATATAGGTGTCTTCTTCTTTCAGCGGGCAGTGTCTGAGTTAGCCAAATGGCAAATCCTCAAAATTGATAGATCGGAAACTAGGTAGTCGCAAACAGTCTTCTCAGTTCGCTCGTTTTTCGAGAATGTGTCCAATAGTGGCGGAGGAATTTACGAATCGAACAAAGATAGATAGATAAATAGGTAGATAAGATTCAAACGGGCGCCAAATATTACCCTAGTAATCACTCAATTTGGGACGACGGAAGAAGGCGAGTCCGAAAAATCGGGTTCTGTGGCAATGGCTATATATATGTATATCTATCTATCTATATATATATATATATATATATATATTTATATAGCTTAATTACGGACGTACCTTGAAGCGGTCGGTTTCCCTATCACGCACCAGGCGCACGGATCTGATGTTGAGACCCTCGAAGATCTCATCAACGTCCGCTTGAACGACCTTGTCGGGAAGGTTCCCCACATAGGCCGTGAAGGGTCCATCGGAAGGTGGCAACGTCCTACGATCAGAGTCACGACTGTGTTATATAGGGATCGCAACACGAATTCGTAAAAAAATGTATTAAAATTTAAGGCACAGTCGATAATCCTTCATGAGATTAAAGTCTAGACAGCTTAAACATTTAGTGTTCGAATACCTCTCTCTCTCTCATATATATATATATATATATATATATATATATAGGGACATAGAAAGGCAACAAACAGCGAAACGATGCAGAAACAGGGGGGAAATGCTTAGCAACACAAGGGATGACCACGCGTTGAACTGCGCAAATGGCGTTGAGTTGATTGGCATAGCTCACCACGGGCCGTATTGTTGTTCTCTCATCAAAGCTTCCTGTGTGTATATATATATATATATACTTTGGCGAGAGAACAATATGGTCGGTGATGTCCTTTAGCTATATATATTTGCCAAAGAGCATTATTAACATACTGAGAGGTAGAATTTGAACACGTCGACAAAACACCGGCATGGCCCATGGCTCCGGATGGACTTTTTCTCTCTCTCGAGCGCTATAAGACTTTAACGGCTTTTATCCTAGAGATACCGGGTACACGGGAAATGGAAGTGTCTCATCTCATATTGTTGGACCAATATAGTAAATCAATTAGCCGTAATAGTATCGGTAGTGGTCAGCGTAGAATCGATATTCGTAACTATCGTCAATTCTGCGCAAAATATCACACATTCACTAATACAGTACGGACGTAAGCGGCGCTCCTGCACAAACGAACAGACGCTTAGACGCACATTTAGAGAGACACAAACAACAAACAAACGCGGACTATATATGACTAAATGGAAGCAGCAGGAGATGTTTTCGGTGACATTACGGTTATCGCCACTAACAACAATATTAGGAGGAGGCCGAATCCGAACACAGCTCATATAATATGCAAGCGGTTTTGGACAAATGAACGGCACACGTTTAGACAAGCTTGGAGTTTTTTGTGCGCTCGTACATAACGAGCAAATATTACAGAATTACGGGGCTAACGTCTCACACACACACACACTAATTAAACTATAGCTACGTCGCTAAAACATCAAATGTGGCAGTTGCCGAACGCCGGGGGATGCTGGGTTCCTGCCTTCCGAGCGAGACGGTCGGGTCGCCTGGACAGTCGCCTTAGGTCGCCAACCGTGGCCACTAAATAATAGCAAAAATCTAAACACAGAAACAACAACCACAGGGACGGGGGCAGGAGAAGGCTGGCTGAGGGTTCAACACAGAGTAACACTGAGCGAGCTTCAGCTGTAGACAACTGAACGTTGGCAGTTTCGCTTCGCAAGCAAACAGCCGTCGCCGTCGTCCAGATAGTGAACGCAATAGATGATAAACCATATACCGCTGGGAGTCAGCGGCCATGCTGCCGCAAGAGAAAGCTGTTGGGGAGAGCCTCATAGTATATCTCAACATGTCCGGCTCTCGGTGCACCGTTGAAGAGATCGGTGCACCACACGGCGAGGTTCAAGCCCGCAGGGGACCTGATGATAGTCTAGAATTAGAAACAACCTTCCTAAAGAATGTTAATAGTTCTAACGTGTGAACACAAGAACGACGACGTGCTACAGCCAGTCGCTTTGGCAGCCGCTAAAAGCGCACGCGAAAAAACATTTCCAACGGCCAGACCAACCAATCGCGGGGGCAAAATGAGCTTCAACCGATCAGTTAACGGGGGGCAAAATAAGTCGCCCGACGACACGCCGATGAACTACCTTGATGAGTTCCACGCAGGCGAGGCGACAAATCAATATCTATACTGATATATAATATTGATCGGTTGATCCCCACGCCTGCGTGCAACTCATTAAGTTGGGAACCCTCGACGGGTTCATCATCGATTAATCCTGCCTACATCACCCACCTAAAATAATAACCAAGTGACGCCGATCAACGGGCGAACGGACAACAAACAACTCGATTGGCTCATTGGTCCTGCCGCCATCCTAACACGCGCTAGCATGCAAACTTGACCAAATCGCGGCGATCAACCTGAACCAGGTTGGACGACCAGATCATTCATTCATGAGTGAGTGAGTGAAGCTGAAGGTTCGTGCCAACAAAACACCAATAATGATGCACGACCTCCGATTGTCAAGCTCGAGCGCCGGCGGCACGCCCCCTGCCGCTCGCCGCCGGGGCCGTTCGTCGTGGAGTCGAGCGCGTGTGCGAGCGGCGTCAATGATGATGCGCGTTGTGGGTGCGTGTTCTGTTGCAAGACGCCGGCATATCTATCAATAGCAGTAGTGCAGACGCTATCGCCACTGCACTACCGCCGCCTGTTTGTACGGCAAAAGGCAAAACTCTAGGTCGGTCTGTCGTCGTCGGCCGACTGCCAGTGGTATCACCATAGAGCCAGATAGATTTCACAGACTGGAAAGCGGACGCAGGGGGGTTTGCGCCCACCCAACAAACGGAGCGACCAGGCAAGCCGGTGAGCGGTAGGCTGTGTAGACGACGACAATATCGACACAATGATAGCGGAATATGAAACATGCTGGTAGTGTAGAAGCCGTCGCAGCACCGGCACCGCCGCTACCACCACCTAACGCTGGGTGACGGGGGTGGGGGGGCGGACGCGGGTATAGGCGGCCATGGAAGCAGAAGGAGGGGAGGTCAGTCATTGGTGCAGAAAGGGGCGCCTGTTGGAGCAGAAGAGGCGGCCGTAGGAGCAGAAGGGGGACGGCCGTGGGAGCAGAAGAGGCGGCCGTGAGAGCAGAAGGGGAGCGGTCATGGGAGCAGAAGGGGGGCGGTCGTGGGAGCAGAGGGGGCGGTCATGGGAGCAGAAGGGGCGCCTATGGGAGCAGAAAGGGACGGTTATGAAAGCAGAATCAAGTAGATAAGCCCATTTATGGCAGCAGCATCATTATCGTCAACATCATCGTTGCTGATATGATAATATATCGTCATAATGGTGATATAATGGTCCATCCACCACCACCGTCTTAGTCACGAACAGACAAATCGCAAAAGCCTGTAAGCCTGCCTGCCTGCCAGCAAGTAAGTAAGTATGCAAACTAACCAGCCAGACCACTCCCGCCAGCATTCTCAACCGCCAATAAGGTACTATAAGTAATATAAAGCTATAGTAGACAAAAAGAACACGCACACACACACACAGACACACGATGATAGCAATGTGAGGGAGATGGGGCTTGAGAGAACGCCGGCCGGGCTTCGAGAGCATGGATCGATGTATCTATGCTTGTATGTACGTATGCGTGAATTCATTTATATATATATATATATATGTGTGACCAAATGTATGGATTCTCTGCATGCTTACGGACATCGGATATACTCTCATGGATGCTAGCCATTATACTAGGTGGTTATCAGTGGAGGGCGTGTTTCAGGGCATGATGCATCCGCATCGCCACCCCCAGCACCGCTACAACGACCATGACCACGACGAATGGCCATCATCCATACAATCGTCGTCGTGGTAATGGTGGCCGGTGATGACGGCCGCTACCATGGCCATGTTGATCGGCAGGCAGGTAGGCAGACAGACAGATAGGCATCCTCGTGCATTCAGTTTTTCTAGCCGGCAACGTTCATCAACTTGTCGATGGATTGGACTATTTATCTGTCGCGCTCGATCTATGAATATATATCTACCACCACCACCACCACGACCGGCGTCGCGTTCACACGCACGGACTGGCGGAACAACGGATCGAAACGAACGAACAACGGATGATCGCATAAACGAACAAACACCGAGGAAACAACCGTCGTTGTTGTCGTCGTCTTTTTCTTCTTCCTCTTCTTCTTCTTCTGCATTATCGTTGTCCAGAACAGACAAACATATAGGTACATAGATATCATATAGATCGATCGATAGATAGATAGATAGACACGCCGCCACCATCACTGCGCCGCCGGCTGGACAAACGGTGGCGCATCGTTGCCGCATCGGCGACCCAAAACGGGCGCGAATTACCACCGAATCACAGCAATCGTCGCCGGGCTGGCCACCTTCGCCGGCCAGCTCGCCGACGCCGTTCACACACCACAAACGTGCACGGTTTCGTCGTTTTTTACGCACAATTTCACCAAAACCATGCCATGTACCTTTGACTGTAGCTTTCCGCCATTTTGTAAACAGCACACTGCTGGCTGCTGGTGTTGCTACTGCTACTGCTGTTGCTGTTGTAGCCGCCGCCGCCGCTACCACCAAACACCACCGCTTTGTAGCTGTGGAGTAAAAGTTAGGGTTGTGCTGTCGTTGTTGATGGTGGTAATCGTGGTCGTGGTCGTCGTCGTCGTGGTTGTGGTGGTGGTGATGATGCTGACAATGATGACGATGATGCGGCTGCTGCTAGCGGCGCGATGTGAATGTTGATGATGTTGCTGCTGCTTTGGCTGTTAATGTTTTGCTGCCGCTCTACTGCAGTTCTTGCTGCTGCTGCGGCTACTGCTGCTATTAATGTTGCTGATCACCGACAGTTGGTGTTTATCTTGTTGTTGTTGTTGTTGTTGTTATTATCTGTTCTCCTCTTTCTGCTGCTGCGGCTGCTGTTGTTGGCGCTGCTGTAACCGCCGCCACCACCACCGATACACGCGGCGCTCTTCCAAAACGCCAAATTTTGCCGAGGTGCGACTGCCAAAGCACGCAGCGCTTTTCACTAGTGTGCTGGTCGTAGTAATGGTGCTCACCGCCCACCCGGAGCAGCGTTCGGTCGATCGATCGAAATGCCGACGACGTTCTATCGCAATGAATGAAACAAGCAAGCAGATTAAGGTTAGATGCTGATGATGCGTTAACGATGTTCACGACAACAACAACAACAACGACGCGACGACGAAGACAAAAGCTTTTCTTTGTTCAGATCGATGTCGAGATTTCTAGCTTCTTGCTCTACACGTCGAACGTCGCTTGTCTTCACCGGCACGCCGCTAACTGAAGTCCGCTGCGGCGGCTGCTGCTGGTTCTGGCGTTGGTTGAATATGCCCGCCGAAACCGGCGACAATACCCACAACGACAACGACGAAGACGATTCTTGCCACTACCACAACAGCAATCGATAAGATATTGACGATGATGGCGGCAACGATGCCGACAATCAAAAGAGACAAAAGCTGACGACGATACAACGACAACAACTCGCAACTGATGCCTGCAAAGCTAGCCCGCTAACGATTAGGCCAGATGCAGCGGTAGCAGTGACGGCGGCGCCGGCGGCGGAAAATTCGTCTGCTATGGCGGGCGCCGGTGCGTGGCTGTTGTTGACAGACGACTGTGGAAACTGACTGAGCGGAGTGGCTGGCTGGCTGGCGGTAGACGATAGACGTAGATCAGAGCTCCCGCTAGTGAGCGCTTTGTTTTTTGTGTTGTTTATGTAAGATTGCTGGGATACAGCAGTGGCGGCGGCGGCGGCAGCACTAGCAGCTGCGGCGGCAAATTCGTCTGCTAGTAATGGCGGGTTGACTGGTACTTCGTCTTCGAACAGGACAGCTCATACAGACGCAGATGACGGCTCCGTGACGGTAGCGGGCCAGCTCCCGCTGCCATTAAACCCAACCAGAGAGAGAGAGAGAGAGAGCGAGCGAGGTGGAAGGCGAATGCGTCATAATGCATACCGCGCCTGCCTCGCCTCCACGAGTGTCCCACACGTAGACCGAAGCGGCTCTGTTGTGTAGAAACGGAGTGCGATTTTATCCAAATCCGGCATGGCACTAGCAAAAGAGAGTGACGAATAGTGCTGTAATTCTAGCCCCCCTGGCCATTCCACAGAAAAAGAGCAGGAAAGAGAGAAAGAGAGATCAAACACGAGGCGGCGTCTAGATTCCGGCCTGGAGTGGCAGGACTTACTGTCGCGTGTGATGGATGAGACTTTGTTGACAATTTACGCAAACATATATATTTTTATATATATATTTATATATATATATATATATATATATATTATAATATATATTATATATATATATATATATATATATATATATATAAATATATATATATAGTTATATATATATATATATTTATTTATATACCTGGTAAATAAAGCAAGGACTTGGTCTATCGAAAAAAATACGCCTCCCGATTAGACTCGCACTGGATTTACCTGTTGGCGGCATGTGAAACCGGTAGCGCCCCAAGATCCCGGGCTGCCTACAACCGGCTCATTCATTGCCCAAGTAGAGCCACAAGCGAGCTCAAATGCTGAGGGGCAGCCTTAGGCGATGCCAATGTCTTGCCTTAGGCGCTCAATAATAAAATGCGGCTGCAGCGATGAGTGCGATAGCAAATGCGGTAGTCACCGACCTCCTAACATAACGAAGGCCCAACCCACGCTTCCACAATGCGCTCGGTAACAATCGGCGGACCTTTACAGAAAGACACATGTATACATATGAACAGAACAATAAAATATGTAGCTTTGACGATGGAGTTGAACAGATAGTGCCGAAGTGCGACACACTCTTTCGAAGCTTTTCTAATAATGCGCAGAGCTATGGTGACGTTGTAATAAAAGTACATTTAGACACAGAAACAGCAACAATAGCGACATCAATCGTAATTACCAAACCAATCTTAAATATCACTTTTTTTCATTTGTCAATGATGAAGAATGATTAAAGTGCATTTACTATATAATTTGGTTTAATTTTTTAAAAATGTCTAATGTCATTGCAACACTACTGCACAAAGTACAGGGATACAGACGCCAACAAAACGCCATATATTGGCAACAACTACGCGATCCACAACCCATATATTTTTTGGAACCGTCTTCTCCGGACGGCAAATTTACGTAAAATCAGTAATTCCTGGTTAAGCTTAAAATTTACATAATTACACAGTTTTAACAAGTGTAACACTTAAGTGAATTTAGTAGAAAAGGCTATCGCCCGTGTCTGCAACATATATATATATATATATATATATATATATATATATATAGGGTGAAAGGAGGCAGTGACGCCCACGAAGCCGCTTCGTTGCGCAATTTTCTAGCTACAAACATATTATTAGTTGTTTGAAGTCTTCTAACACATTTTGGTATAAACATTATTTGGCTTCTACAATTGTTCATTGACACATCAAAGAAACGGTCAATCAGATCAGCGCTTGCAAGTTGCGATAGTGCTCGCGCGTCGTTGTTCTTCAGTAAAACCGATAGCGACGGAAGGTTTACAGCATTCGGCTCGATATCACATCTTTTACAGAGCTCTTTTAACCTCTTTTTTCTCTGAACACCTTCAAGCATGCCTATATGCTTGCACAAAAGCGGGCTCCAGACGGGTGAGCTCGAGTTCGCGTAGCGGAACATGATGCGGAGACGCTTTGTTCCTTTCATGAGTTTACGATGATAAGAAGTGGACAGGGCAGGGTCCGGGTCGAAGAGATTACTTGCTCGATGGCAGTTTCATGAGCTTTATATATATATATATATATATATATATATATATATATATATATATATATATATATATAACGAAGCTGGCCCTTTCCGTAGGCTTGAAAACTTCCCTTTTCGTGAAAACTTACTAGCCCTTAGGCTGCCGATTAACAAATCTCTCTGTAAAATCAAAAACCTTTGGTGGCCTTGCAACCACCGAAGGGATTTTATCTGGGCCGTTGCCGAGATCGTTTGAGCTCAATCTATATTGGCAATTAAAGGCTCGGCATCTTTGCAGATTGGCCACAATGGCCGCTGTCATTTTATTCCCGTAGACTTTCTACTCTGATCTGACAGTAAGACGACTATTTGCGTTTAATGACCACTACTGTACCGCTGTTCCCATTCATCCTGCTGCTTAACTTGTTTGCTGACCTCCCGGAGGGTATCCGCAAAGATTTCCCTTTCTCGACTTTGACCCTGAGGGTTACTATTATTATACTTTCTGGACTGACCGTCAGCCAAGAATTAACGTTCATAGGACTGCTTTTCGCATTGCTTCATAGACCGACCCCATAAATACAAATCGGTGCAACGGTGGGCCCATCCTATGTGTCTCCTCCGGTCGCGAGGCGCAGACGAATGGCCCCACCACGCCACCGGACTCGACATGACCCTGAGGGCGCTTGTCGTCGGCCCTGCTCCGCCTGAATGAGTGACCCCGGTTTAACGCCTCGTTTGCTTCGCGGGCCTTGATCACACTTCTAGCATGCCTTTGGCACTGCTGTGCACCCGCGGGGTTTCCCCCAGAGCCTTCATTTTTGGAAGCACACGGTGCTGGGAGAGCAGGATTGAAAGTTACATCGGGAAGTGACCTCACCATCTTGCATTGCGCCGTTTTGTTCTGGGCGCTCTTTCTACAACCTACGAGCTGAACTATATCTGGAGCATAAACAGGACCGTGAGGTAATAAAATCATGGCTCGTATAGTCTAAGGAACTTTGTTACTAGTGTTGATGTTTCTAGTGTCTTTGACTACGTCGTCGATAGTTGGCAAGCCTTCTTGGTTTTTTGACACGTTTAAGTTTTTTGTCAGGCTTGACGCATTTGCATTTATTTTATTTTTAGTTATCATAACTTTAACCAAAATTTGCAAATCTTATGAAAGATCGCATCGAAGTGACATGTGTCGCGTCGGGGTCGAGGTCGCGACACCTACCCCAAAATCGCCGGCTATCTCTGCCATTCTCTCCTATCTACGCACATCATGTTGCTAAGCTATGGACTTTTAAGGTTAGACCTGATCATGCCAACTATTCAGTCAGCGGTGGTTTCACAACGATTGCAGGGCCAACAATGATAGAGGCGAGATGCTGCTTTGCGTGATGGAAAATACTGCTCTGGAATGAGCGAACGTGCGAGAAGACTATGCATATGCAAGTTACAATTGAAGCAGCGCCATCAACCTGCTGTTTCATAACGTTGTCAACTGTGAAGTTAAAAGCTTTCATGTTCTGGAAGAGCCCCAAAACACCAACCAGTGTTGGCCGGTGTCGATATTTACGGTTTTTGGCAAGACCGACACAACCCGCCGTGCTGGTCTGCAATGAGAAAGATGGATCTGTTCTTTTTTAGAACCACTACGCAGTCTTGAAGTAAGCCCTGCCATCCACACTAGCTGTGGCGTGTTGGATAGCACGAGGAGATGTGCAGTCAAGTGAAAAAGGTTATGGCCAATCAGATAATGTCGACGGTTGTCTCGAACGTCCTTTCTCGGTAAGAGCGAAGTGCTCGGGCTTTTCGCCAAGCGCCAAGCAAAAGTACCATCATCACTGGAATTCAGGCGTTAGCGGGCTTAGCGGGAATAAAATACTTGACTGATGACATTGTTATGAACACAAAAGGGAACAAGCGAGGTGGGAGAATCGACAGCTGCTCGAAATAAAACAGCAAAAGCCCTCCGCTTGTAATTGTAGTGTAAAGACATTTTCCGTCAACAATGGTGAATGCCCCTGTCATTTAGCCAAGCTTGCATTCCGAGCTCATTGCCATCGAAGTAAGATTACAATTAGAACGGTAAACTGCCCGTTAAGTGTCACCCAAGTAGAAAGTCACCTGACTGGTATTCAATAAATCGTCACGCTGCGACCTCGTCTCCAATTGTACAGCGTTCGTTTGGAGAAGGTGTGCCAAGTTCTATGGCCACTTCAGAAGCGAAAGAGCTCAAAGCCCGATGAGGTCTATGATTACTCAAGTAAAGCTGTGAGCACTGGATCCAGTCACGCCTCTTCTTAGTAGAAACTCTTTATCCTCGTGTTTAAAAGTTTAACATTTATATAGGTCCTTTAGTATGCACATAGATTTTTGACGCCGGCTCGAGATTTCGACGGCAATGAACTATTTATGGACGCAGGTTTCCGCGCTGAATTTCAACTGATAGCCTTTTTAGCAAAAACTGCCGTGCCCTCCTGTCGCCGGTTGACGCAGCGACTCTGGACCCTAGCTCCGCCAGAAAGCTCATTGTGATTTTATTATTGAGCCTAATGTCTCGCCAACGTAAGACACGGTGACGTCGTATACGAGGCAGCGATCTTCACCCCCTTAAACTAGAGTTAGACAGTCCAGACGCAGTTGGCTGTGGGCTGACAGACCGACCGGCTCTTTGACTGCAGGTAGGTGGATTGACTGCATCGCCGGTATATTACGTCGCTCAGAGCCGAATGCCTTGAGAACACACCGACACTCCTCTTGCAAGCCAGAGCATGCTCACCCGTAGAATGCACTGAAAGGCCACAATTTGCACAGTTATATGCGAAGCAGACTGATTCTCCCAAACGCAGGCCGGGGACGATGCGGAGTGTGGCGTTGTCCAACATCGTCCCCAGCTGCGGTGAGGGAATGGCCTGAAGCCATTTGCCGGTCATCGAATCGATAGCGGTGCTCAGTCACGCCTGCCCCATTATGTTGTTTACCTAGACCATCAATCGTTCCTGGATAGACTTAACTAACAGCAAATCCACAACCGATTGTGAAATGCTTTGTAATCTCTTACTAATTTAAGCATTTTTGCCTACTGAAAATGGTTTGCCAACTTCTGTTGGCATTCCAGAGGCATTGTTGACTTTAAACTTTTAAGAAGAAACAAGACGATCAGCATAGATTTCCACTGCCAACAATTCCAATGAGTACAAGAAAAGTTTACCACAAAAAATATCTACAACTCATGAACACGAAAGAGTCATCTTTAGACGCGCGACCCCATATGAGTAACACCAGCATTGAGAAATATACGATCTAGGCTAGGAGCTGATTGAGCCTCCACCGTACTCTTAGAAACTGGCACCTACAGACTACCTACCACTTACTCTAATCTGGTATCTTCAATTCGTTTTGATTAGAAAAAAATCAAATTGTTCGAGGACGTCCAAAATTATCACTTCTTCGTCTTTAGGAAACAAACTATTTTCACAAAGGAGGAATCGAAATCTGGTTGGGGCAAGATGACCATACTGATCAATTAATAAACTCGCATGTTTGTGCACATTTGTGTTTTCGCTATAGGCAAATCATGGAAAGAAGTTTTGCATCAACGGAATGTTTGCGAATATATGAGAGGAACGTGACAGATAGATAACGGACGTAAATAGAAAATGAAAATTAAGGGTACGGGAGACTGAACTCGTGAGGTTCGCAAAAAACAAACGAAAGGTAAGACCGTAAGAGGAAAACATTTTAGCCGTTAACTAGCCGAACTTTAAAAAACTTCAAACAACTCTTAGTACGACAATTCAGTCCTGGAGTCCAGAAATTTGTGCATGCAGTGTCTGTATTGAATTTTTTCCAGATGATGGAAGAGGAAACGGACGGAGAAATCCACCACAAAATGCGTTTAGAAAACGGAAAACTTTAAAGTCGGCCCTTGCGAGGCCAAAAGCCTTTAGCTTTAGTCGATCAAAGTGCAAACGCATCCAAATATAAGTTGGGCGCCGTAGTGCGACAAGTGCAAGACAGGCTGAGAAATGACTCATTTAAGGTAGAATCTCGAGTCGGCTCGCAGAACAGTGCTTGCAGAACAATGTCCTAAACAGGAAAATTAGACTCTTTCACTTCATATAACGAAATAAATACTGCAAGCCAATCAGCTGCATGCAGAGGATAGCATGTCACCCATGTATAAAACAGACAACCGGCTTCGCGCCGGACGACAACCTCGGCCCTCTGCTGTCTGCGCTGCTTGTCGCAGCCCTACGTAGAGTGAAACAGTTCATGTAAGCGAAGTCGGCCTCGAGATTATACGTGAAATTCAGACACGCGGGACATTTCTGGGCACGTTGAAGAAGGGACGCGGAAGGCAAACGTCGCGTTAACGAAACTTAAGAGCCCGTAGATGCTTTCACTCAAGACAGTGCTCGCTCTTATTCGATACAAAACTAGCACCAATTACTTCATACGGCATCCAACTCCTTTGGGCAAAACGAAAAGTCCCACGTCTAGCAGTACGTTACCGTTTAAAACCTGCCATTCTAAAACGCGTAGAAGTACAAACTTTCACATACGCTCGGGTTGTTATTTTTTTTTTGCTAGCTAATAGCCCCCAATTCGTAGAACAGATTCGAAAGCAGTGCGCACTTCCAGAGAACTCGGCGTATCTCTAGTTCTTTGAACAGTATAAGGAACAATTTGGCTGATATTAGTCCAGAGTTTTACACTGCTGGAACAATGCTGCCGCGTAAAATATTCAACTTGTACCAACTCTTTTATCGAAGGAAAACACCCGACGTGGTGTGCGGGAAGTGTTCTCTCGGCTCTAAACATTGTTCACTCAAATCCTCCAATGCTGCCACGAAGAACTAAATGCGATTGGCGGACCCGCGAAGAATTGTGTTGTCTACAGGTCTGGCACTGTGTGCGATCCTGGAGTAATGCAGTGTTTCGCAACTGTACGCAACTGTAAATGCGACGTATTCCATCATAACAACGCATACATCTGTGGCGCCTACCGCAAGGTACTGTGATTTCCTTAAAAAAAATCAAAATCTATTCTCATGGGATATTCTAGCGTTTCCGCTGTTGTACTACTGCGGGATAGAGTGTACAATGCGGAATAGTGGAGATGTGAGCAAAAACCGAGTTCGCCGTCATGCGATCAAGGCATAGAAACAAAACTCTCCAGAAGAAAACGACTGAAAGTGTTTTGAAAACACGAGCGATGTACGAGACGAGAAATGGAACACAATAGTCAGAAGAAACATGAGTCAAACATGAGAAAGAGAATATGCAAACAATGATTTTACGATAGAAACTAAGAACAACGAAACGCAGAATTAGAGGTCATATAAACTATATTGTCTTTGTTGATGTTAGGTAAAATTGAAGGTCTAGTGGTACGGTACATCAACAACATTTTCTCAGTAAGAACAGTGCGATATTCGGTGAATTCCTAGTACTTGGCAAACGAAAACAAGTTATGGAAACTAACGCGAAATGCAAAAATAAAACAAAGAAATGAATGATGAAAAACTGAATTGATTTAAATTGAAATGTATGAGCTGCTCGGCGTCTATGGGTAACACACCTATTAGTGGGTTTCGTGTTCATGAGTTGTGATGAGCCCCAGTTTATATTATGTATTCATTACTACTACTACGACTGTTCCAAAATGTGTCCACGAAAGCAGACAGGGTTTTATAATTGGGTACTACAGTCAGACGTCAAAGTTCACGCATGTAAATATTGATTTCATTCTAAACGCAACTTTCGTAAACCAATGCGTGATAGATGCGAAATGACACACATGCGAGGCAATCTAGGCACAAAGATTCGACCCACTTTGTAACAACAACTATAGATTCCGAGCTCTGCGTTAATGTAGCTAGGTCAAGAGTTCTGTAAAAAAGCTACAAATGGTAGAGAGAAAGAAGCGACGAAAGTATGAAGTACATTTTTTACTTCGCAGAAAAAGTATCAATAATATAAACACATAATAGCACGGTGATTATAAACCAAGCGCGTAGGGAACCGAGGATGATCTAGAATTAAAAACAACTTTTCTAAAAAATGATACAATATAGTTAGTGAAATGATACAATAGTTAAGTGAAGATAGTGTCTAAAAGCCAATAGATCGAAATGTTTAAATTCGTCATAGAGCATATTGTAGACACATTGTACATAAGTGCCTCGTTAATGGAATACCGTGAATGAGGGGTACTCATATAAAGCAAAATTAACAAAATTAAACAAGTTGCCCCGCTCGGGCATGTTAAGTTGCAGCGCTTTCTTTCGGTTGTCGAACTGCTATATGAAATGCCACTGTACTTCCTTAGGCCAACGGTATAGCTTACAATTTCGCAGGGCTCATTCGGGGTTGCCGGCCCAAGTTGAAGCTGAGCTACACGTTCATCTAAGGGACAATGTCAACACGTGTGCGAAGTTGAAAACATACATGTACCTTTAATAGGAATTACAGAGTTACATGAGAAAAAAAGTAGTTTTTGACATCTACCCGTTGTCAATGAATGAGCACATGATTCATAGCATCAGAGCATGTCGCAGAACATATCCATTAAAAAAGAAGTGCAGCAACGAATTAGCTCTGTACCATCAACCATCGACCCCTGACTCAAATGGAATTGCCCGGGCAAAATGCTCGTCGTCTTGGTCGTCGTACTAGGGCTGAAAATCGCGGTAAGTAAACGAAATTCATACATGCATCATGTCGAGCCCCCGGTGGCGTGGTAGCCGCATTTGCCTGCGCCTTGCAACCGGAGGAGACACATACGGGGTGCGCGGGTTTGCACCCCCCCCCTCCCCCTCCCCCACCGTTGCACCGATTTGTATTTTGTGGGGGTCCGTCCGTATGAAGCAATGCGAAAAGCAGTCCCGTTGACGTTACATCTTGGCTGTTGGTGTCAGTCAGCCCGAAAAGTTGATTATAGCATGCATCAATGGGCGGCTGCCCCGTCCGCGCGCGCATCAGCCAACGCAACCACGAGAGCAGGCTAAAAGCGGGTGGGGATAGAGAGAAATATAGATACATACATATATACCGAATCGGGGGGGGAAGAGCAGGCGAGGCCAATGAACGCGAACGCGACGGCAACCAAAAGGGGAGGGTGACCGCTAACGCTAACCGCTGGCCATATTTACACGGAGACAGTTCAGCGCCGTGCCGCCGATGCACTGCGCCGCTGCACCGGTGGTAGGTAGTCTAGTAGGTGGTAAAAGGCTTAATTCATACCAGGTCTATAGACTTTCCCCCTCCCTGTCTCTCTGTAGATCTCTCGTGTTCGTTCGCTCTGCCGGAGGTCGCGTGGCTGCCTTTAGCCAGCGCGGCGCAGTTCTATCTCAGCCTCAGCAGACGACACACGACACACACACACCATAGCTGTTCCCCTCTCCTCGCCATCGCGTGTAAGTATCATAGACGGTGGCTGGAAAGAAAATAATAGTAATAGTAGTGGTACCACTACTTCTAGTAGTAGAAGTAGCGCTAAGGTCGGGCGGCCAAAGTTAGCCGTCGCAAAGACACAAAGAGCGTAAAAGAACCTCAATTTTTCATTGAAGTAAAGCGCAAGCGGTTCCTTTGAGAAATGGTTGTAACATATTTTTTTCAAAAAAAAAAAGTAGTAGAAGTAGTAGTAGTTCAGTTGGGTGGGCTTGTCTCTGAGCTAAACTGCCACCGCTTTACTCACTGACTGACCACGGTGGTCGACGTAAACTTTCTACTGCAATACGACGACAATACAGCCAATGAGTGGTCAGTGGCGAAGAGGTAGAGACTAAGGCTTCTTTTGGTGGTGAGCATTTAACCCACGATAAATAATTGTCACAATAGTTCTGCGTCCATTTTTTTCATACCTGTTTCTTTAACGCGAAATGCATCAGACTCATCAGGCATTTTGTTAAGCCTCTTACAAAAAAAGAAAACAACAATATACACGCGGCGTAAATTGTTTTTTTTTTATGAGACGCCGCTGCTGCTGCTGGTGGCGGCGGCGTATGCGCGCGCGCCACGACCTGTGGCGACAACGACGACAACAACAACAACAGCAACATCACAAAATAACAACAGCAATGGCGAAAGCGGCGCGGGCGGTCCGTCATTCGGTGGCAGCGGGCGGTTCGTCATTTGCCAGACACTACGAGCAGTTTTCTTCGCACGCAGGCGGTTGCGGGAAGGGAGGGCATGTAACCTGGGTGGTTAGTATGTTTGTACGAGTACATCGCGCACTGGTCACCTAGGTTGCTAGTGGCAAAAACTGTTGACTTAACTTTGCAAGTCTCAACAGGTTCGACCCACCGGTGCATGGAGAAGATACGCCCGTTGGCGACTCCAAGCTCCATAGGGGATAGAAAATGTGTGGTGACGCTCGTGCCGCCCATGCAGAAAGCTTGAAGAACCTTTTGTTTGTGTTTTGCTTTTTTTTAACATTTACTTTATTTAGTGACGTTCAGAGCGCACACGTTTTGCGAATCGCATCCGATTGCATCTATCCAATCCGTACAATTTCAAATTTGCGCGCGCTTCCGCCCGACGTCTCTGGTGTGCGCGCAGGTAGCGCCCCCCTTCTGTTTCATATTAGGCTTTCGTCGTTGATCATCCTCATCATCATCATCATCGGCGCCTTACCAAAATGCGGGTGGTTGTGGCAGCGGCGGATACTTTAATAGTTGTGGCGGTGTTGCTGCTGCTGCTGCTGATGATCGTTGCTGCTGCTGTTGATCTTTGCTGGCGTTGCTGCTGCTGATGATCTTTGCTGGTGCCGCTGCTGCTGATGATCTTTGCTGCTGCTGATGATCTTTGCTGCTGCTGATGATCTTTGCTGCTGCCACTGCTGCTGTTGATCTTTGCTGCTGCTGCTGCTGTTGATCTTGCTTGCTTGCTGTGTCTTGTCTCTGTAATGGTGGTGCTGCTGCTACCACCACTACTGTAAGCCTCATCATCAACAGCATTTCAGCACCAGCATCAACTAACTATAGGTGGTGGCGGCTGCAGACACACACACACACACATACACACCCAGAGAGAGAGAGAGAGCGAGAGAAAGAGACACTCGTGCTGCTGCCGCTGCTACTTCTTGTAGAGTACAACAAACACACACACAAACACACAGCCACCCAGAGACAAGCAGCAGAAAGCAACCGGACCATCATCACCAACACCCACCACCATCCAGCACAGACGACAAACAGCATAGCGACCGACGAACCCGACCACCCGACCGCCGAACGCCGATCGACGAACCGACCGACCATCGACGGACGGGAAGGCTCGATTTATCGATTAATTCTTCCTAATCGTTGTCGTCGTTGTCTTCATCTAGTTGTTCATATAATTCTTCTTCTTCATCATCTCATCTTGTATAGCAACAGCAGCAACAGCAGTTGATCGTGCAGTTTTGACGACTCGTTGCCGCTGCTGTCGATTTAGTTGTTCTGTTAGTCTGCAGGTAATCGCAATAGTTAGAAGTAGTTCGTTTTGATAGTCAGTCGCCATTGTCTCCATCGTCGTCGTCGTCGTTTTGTGCTAATTAATTAAGGGTTAATTGGTGCTGCTAGTGGTGCTGTGACTGCTACTGCGGGGCTGCTGCAGTTGCTGCATCATTTTGCGTCCGCAACGACGCCATTACATCGATCCATCCATTATCACCACCACAGGTAAGTCGTCGCAGTAATCGAGTTTCAGCTTTCTAATCATGAATACAGCCTATTTACCTGGCTAGCTACCTAGCTACCCCCCTTATGTGTCTACCTGTCTGTCTACCTGACACGAGCAATGATGATTATGAGCAACAGCGAACAATGTATGTGATGGACGCGGAGGCGAGTTGATTTTGTTGATGTTGTGGTGATGGTGGTAGTGGTGGTGGCGGTGGTGGTTGTGCTTTTGTTGTTGATGTTGCTGTTGCTGCTGTTGTTGTTGTTGTTGTTGTTTATGGTAATGGCGGCGACAATAACGATTGCAAACCAGCGAAAGAAAACTATGTTGGCTGCGAATGTATGCCGAAACACAGAACAAACAACTGCGTGTCGCGAGGATGCTGATGTTCCGAGCGATTGTTCCGAGCGACTGGGCGCTCAATCAATCGCTTAACCGATCCTCCACGCCACCTCCCCACCCCCAACCCCCCGCCGCCCGCCGCTCATCCTACCCCTGATCAATCTCGGACTCTTTAAATTGCGACTTGTTGGGGGTCTCGGGCGAATTGTTGGTGGCTCCACTTTTGGTTCACTGTGTCGCTGATAGGTCGCTGCTGGCTTCCTGGCGTCGCCATCATCACCACGGCCATCACCATCATCGTCGTGGTTTTTGTCGCTGGTATTGTTGTTGTTGTTGTTGTCGTTGTCGTTGTCGTTTCATTATCGTTACCACCGTCGTTGTCGTTGTCGTCGTCGTCGTCATCGTCATAATCGCGCTCATTTTCGCCAACGTGCTGCTGAATCGACCTCTTTGAGAACATGTTCGTGGTGGCCTTTCCGCGTGTATGTCTGTCTCCCTCCCTCATTAGCTAACTAACTAATTGCTTACGCTGCTGGTTGGTGATGAGTGCACGTGCCCGGGGCTACTCCGACCGTTTACTATGATATTACGTACTACAGCCTAGGGTACTGCTACTACAGGAGATTATACTTGCTGTTGGCACTAATATACCCTTTCGGGCACTATTGCTACTACTACTACTACTACTACTACTACGAAGCATTACTATCTTGCTATTGGTACTTTGTTTGCTGTGGTTGGTACTTTGTGGTATTTGTTGCCATTCTGTTACCGTTGTTGTTGTTGTTGTTGTTGCTGCTGTTGTTGTTAATGCGGCAAAACCAGCAGCAACCTACTTTAATGTCTATCAGCAGGCCTGCCTGATTGATGATGTTGGTGGTGGTGTTTGATGGCCGAAACGAGACTAGATCCGGGACACCAGCCGGGGGGAAGGGGGGCGGGGGGGGGGGGAGGGACAGCAACTCACAGCACCATATCTGAGAGTAGGAATGGATGAATGAAGAACTGACTGACTCAATGATTCTATGATTGGTTGACTCTGTTGGTTGTTAGAGGTGTTCGTTACGTTGCTCCGAATCTTATAACTAGCTTAGTCTGAGATCTTCTTCTTCTTCTTATTATTATTATTATTATTCCTCTAATTATTAATATTATCATTAAAGTCGACTATCACGCTTGTGTTGCCTCTCGGTCTCATCAGAGACAGAGAGAGAGTGAGTGCCTTGTTTTCTATTGCCACCCTTCTCATCCCTGCTCATGAGCGTGATTCATCATCGCCACCATAGTTGGTGGTGGTGGTGGTGGTGTTGTTGTTGTTATCGGTGTTCTTGTTATTGTTATCGTCGTTATCTTTGACGAAGAAGTGCCCCCCCCCCCTCCCCAGGGGGTAAATGGGTGTAGAGTGTCTGATCTCAGAGAGCAGCATAGGTAATGTTGCCTTTGCTGTTGATGTACTTGCTGATATTGTTGAGTCCATTCGGTGTTACTTTGCTGTGTTCATTCGACTTATGCTAGAGCATTATTCATCACAGTGAGGCCGTCGTCGCCTTCATCATCCTAGTCGTCGTCGACGTCGAGTTTTCTTCGCCTAGATCTTCTTGCCGTCTTTGTCTTTGTACATCTAGTCTTTCTTTTTCCATTTTTCGTATGTTCTTCTTTGCCGTAGGTATAGAGAGAATCTTTTTTTCCTAGTCGTGCGGTCGTTGCTGCTGCTGGCAGCCTCTGAG
This sequence comes from Dermanyssus gallinae, assembly GCA_003439945.1. Taxonomy (NCBI): domain Eukaryota; kingdom Metazoa; phylum Arthropoda; class Arachnida; order Mesostigmata; family Dermanyssidae; genus Dermanyssus; species Dermanyssus gallinae. Next base: position 11,482 of record QVRM01004871.1, on the reverse strand, counting down.
CGCGTTGTCCCTCACCGCGTTTGGTCGGACATCTTTTGCACTTGTTCTCTCCTAGCGTTCTTCTGAAGTCGCGCTCGCTTTCGTTGTCCGACCAAAGCCGCTTCGTCGACGAACGCGGAGGAACGCTAGCGAGTGCGCATTCAATTCTGCCTGCCTAGCTACCTCCGACAACCCCCGATTACTCCTATTCTCCCACTTGCCGCGAGAACGCACTCTTCTCAGCTAGCTTGCCGCCACTACAAGCCTATCTCGTCTACGCACTACGATTTGTACGTGATCGTCGTCGTCATCATCATCATCACCATCATCATCATTATTATTATTATTATTATTATTATTATTATTATTATTATTATTATTATTATTATTATTATTATTATTATTATTATTATTATTATTATTATCCTCATAGTGTTCTACCACGACCAGGACGACAATCATCAAACGGTGACGATTGAATCACTATGACCACCAACCATGATCGATCGCCATCATCACCATGATCGAATCATCACCATCATGACCACCATCATCATCATTGTTGTTACAATTACCATCACACCATCACACCATCCTCTATCACCCCCCATGCTCATTGTTTACCTGTTACCCTCGCTTATTATGGTTGTGGTGGCGGTACTACTTACTCCAACTACTACTCCAACTACTATTACTACTACTACTACTACTACTACACGATAATTTTTTATTTGGACCGTTCACACTACTGTGATACGCCAAGTTTATTTTAAGAGAACCACGGAAATGTTTTTCACTTTACTTCGTGGTGTGTGTGTCGGTAGTAGTCAGTCAATCACTACACGATTACTATTATTACGATTACTATTACTCTAACTACTACTGCTACTGCTACCATGAATGACTACTATGCTATTCTTACAGCTACTAGGGTTACGAATCGTGGCGGCGATGATGATGATGATAATGATGTTACGAATGAGTGAGTGCCGCTGCCGCTGCCGGCGCCGCCGCCGCAGCCACTGTTGTTGTTGTTGTTGTTGGCCGGCGTGCACCAGGCCTAAGTCCGGTGGCGGCGGCATCGGTGGCATCGGTGGCGGCGGCGGCGGTGGCGGCGGCAACAGCCCCGACCGCGGAAGCCGCCGTATTGCCGCCGCGCCGCTACTGGCCGAGATGATGGTAGCGGCGACGGTAGTGGCCGAGATGGTGGTGGAGACGGCGACGACGACGACAGCGAAAAATGACGATGATATTCGTCGGTCTGTTGTTGGTCGATTGCTGCTTTAGCAACAACGTCGCGATTCCGTTTTCTGTATCTCGGCACCACCAACGTAACAGCAGTAGCAGCAGCTGCAGCAGTACAACAACAACAACAGCAGCAAAAATGTAACAGCAGCAGCAACAGCAAAAACACCAACCATCAACAGGCAGGGATCGATCGATCGATCCATCGATCGATCGATCGAGAGAAAAACAGAGAGATACCCATTGCAGATGGAACTTGTATAGTAGAGTTTTGCTGTCGTTTTCCCAATAGTACTGCTGATGCAGTTGCTGACGGTGGTAGCATCCATTGATCCAGCTGCTTCTCTTGCGGCTGTTTCTGCTGCTTTCCGATGCTGGTGGTGGTGGTGGTGGTGGGAGGGTCGACCATTTTATCTGACCACTAAAAAAAAAAAAAACCGACCACTACTACTACTACTACTATTATAGATACGACGGCTAGCATTGCAACTGTACAACAACCACGACAACAAAGCAGCAACAGCAGCAGCCACAGCAAAAGCTTAACAATCTTAATGAACTTAACAATCATTGTGTATGATGACTACAATTGACAATTGACCACTGCTGCTAGTTCTCTTCGCTTCCTCTTTTACTAGTGTCATTCTTCTCGTTTGCCATCCTGCTGCTGCTGCTGCTGTTGTTGTTGTTATTGTTATTGTTGTGGAAACAGTAGTATTGGTAGTAGTAGTAGTAGTTTTGGCTGTTGTTGTTGTTATTGTTGCTGGTGATTTGTTGTTACCCACCGCGTACTTCGCTCATATCATCACCGTGTACGACACATCTGCTCTCAGTGCGCCGACTAACTAAATTGAACGCATACTCTCACAACTAAACGCAACTTGACGCATTCGATCTAAGCAGTAGGTTAGATAGATACGTCTATTCTAGACGACCAGCCGCCAGCTACGCAGAAGAGGCGAACGTCAACGTTGTTGTTGTTGTTGCTGGTGTTGTTGTTGTTGCTGGTGTTGTTGTTGCTGCTGTTGTTGTTATTGTTGTTGTTGTTGTTGTTGTTGTTGTTGTTGCTGCCATTGTTGTTTATACTGCTTCTGCTGCTGCTGTTGTTGCTGTCCCTTGTTAGGCCCGACAGTAATTCGCGGCGTGTCCGACCGAAGTCCACCGTGTCCATCGTGTTTTACTGGTGTTATTGTTGTTGTTGTTGTTATTGTTGTTGTTTTTAGCCTATTCTGGCCTGAGTGAGTCGCCGGCCCGTAGTCTCAACTACGACGCACTCGCTCAGTAGCGCACGCGTCCACTTGAAACAACAACTGCAGCATTCATTGACTGCCTTTGTTGTTAGGCAAGGCAACGAGACCTCAAGGTGAGAAGATAACGCGAAATATTCGCAATCAACCATCGAAAGACAGACAGACAGACAAATTTAAAGCGAAGTGAGTGGGCGCGGGTGCTGCAACAGTCAAGATGCAGAAGCAGAAAAAAGAATGGCCAGAATGGCCAACATTGTGTAGACCGCTATTATAGTAATAGTAATAGTAGTTGTTGTTGTAGTTGTAGTAATGTAAGAAAGCTTTACTTTACTTTTAGTTGTAGTAATGTCGTACTGTCGACTTCCGAAGCGGCTACTGCGGCGGCGTCATAAGGCTGCACGGACGAAATTCGATGTGCTTGCTACGCAGTACCAAATGCGGCGAATGTAGCGAAACCCACCCTCGAGTGTACTACATACAACCTTTGTAATCGATGTTGTGGTTGTTGTTGTTGTTGGTGTGGTTATTAGGGTTAGTGTTGTTGTTGTTGTTGTTGTTGTTGTTGTTGTTGTGATGGTTCTCAGTGTTGCTGTTTCTGTGATTGTTTCGGTTGTTATTATGGCTGTTGTTGTTGTTGTTGTTGCTGCTGTTGCTGTTGTTGCTGCTGTCGTTGTGTTTGCCTGCCGCAGTTTTTTTTTTTTGTCGAAGCACGACGCACTTCTGCACGTTCGGCTTGGGAGTTGGCCAGAAGAGAAGATGGTTATTAATATATCCGGGGATGCGGAGAGATGTGTTTGGCTACGACACTTATTTTTACTTCTGTAATTAATACTACCACTACTACTGATGCTGCTACTCTTACGGGGTAGATATACTTTGTGAAGGAAGCAGGATTACAAAAATTAGAAGCACACGCACAAAGTATTGCTTTAGTAATATTATTATTATTATTATTATTATTATTATTATGACATGTTGTATGATATCACACACAATATTACAAATATCGTATAATTCATATATTCGTAATGGTGATACCTGTACATATGAATAAAAATGAACCCTTTTTAAAATACTTTTATTTATAGTAGTATTATTAATATTATTAGTACTTAAAATTCATGTTTGTTGAATGTTCATTGTGATGTTCGAACATATTGTATCGGCTGTAGCAGGATGTTCTTTTTATCTCGTAGTAGTCATTATGAATATATATAGACGTATACTTTAAAAATGTGTAAACAATTGTGTCCTGACGAACGCATGATCGATCACATGTTGTCCATAAACCGACGTTAGTCTAGCTTGATAGTGTTCCCCTAACAGATGCTGCATTCCCCCGTTGTATATCGATAAGAATAATAATAATAATAATAATAATATTTTTTTTTTGAACATGGGTTTATTTTATCAATATGTACATGTATCACAGTTATCAATATATTACTTATATAATATCTACAATAATACAATATATATACAATAATAATAATAATAATAATAATAATAATAATAATAATAATAATAATAATAATAATAATAATAATATATTATTATTATTATTATTATTATTATTATTTTGTATAGCAGGTTATTTATTCATTGGCGTGGTATTATTGTTACTATTTCCTTGCAGCGGCTCTTACCAAGCTGGGGTCTTGGCCTTTTTCACTAGCTCTATTCAAGTAATTCCTGGACCGTAGACGACAGTGCTCGAATTAGCTGCGGCTGCCGCCTCTGGCTGTGACAACAATATTGACAACGATGGCGATGGCGAACAATAGGCAAAGCGTGTTTCTTCTCCGTTCGTTTGACTGGCCGACCGAAGTCACGTATCATTACCACGAAGCCTTTCTGGCCAAACGAGACATCCGCCACATGTGAACTTGCAATTCAAGTGTCCTTTGGCCAGTCACAGTGACACACATGTGACATCCTACCCCACTGAGTTGTTCGGGTTCAATAATAATAATAATACTACTAATAATGGTAGTGTTCCCACGTAGAGTTCCCAACTTCCCCTCCCGTTTGAGCTCGACCCACTTGCTGGTCGCCGTGCTTGGGCCATACAAACATACTAAAGTAATAACTAATTGAACGACTATGTCTTGATCTCTCCCCTATGATATTGCAGCTCGGAGTCGCAATAGTAAGCCTGGAAAATGTTATTGTACTCTTGTTGTTGTAGGAGATCTTCCCATCTTAATTCGTTTTTCGGAAGCATTTTTGTTGTCGATATCTGATAGTTTTCTTTATGAATATGCATCATTGGTGCATTTATTATCACGTTTTTTTTTCGTTAGAGCAAAAATGTGTCCTTTTGAAGTCCGTGAACCGGTTTAGGATGCTACCGTGCCTACTACCACTTGAGCGGCAGCTTCCTTATACGTATATATAGGCGTGAATATATGGGTGTATGTCTGTTTGTTTGTTTGCTTCGCTTGGTCACATTTAGAAACAAGCTGCGACCGGTGAATCAGAACTCGACATGCTTACCCGATGGTAGCTTGCGCGAGTGTCGGTCATCTCGCTGAGATTTGAATTATATTAGAATTCGCCACCAATGAAACGGTCTAGGCAGATGACAATGCGAATGAAAGGATCTAGACAGACTTGCATATATAGTGCAAATTATGCAGTATTTAGCAGCAACCTATAAGGTAGCTAGCGTCTCATTTCTGTTTTTTTTTTTTGGTGTTCTGACCGCCGACCTAATTGTTTCGTGATGCTAGACGGTATTTCTTTTCATATACAGTCGAATAGGAGGAGAAGGAGCATGACTGTTGTCTGTGAGTGTTGCAGAGAATTTTATTCGCCCTTGTTGTTGTTGAAAAATGCGTTGAAATTAAATTATCTACTTATGCGCGTGAAATAGCTGGGCAGCGCAATGCATTCGTCTTTGGCATACTAGTCAACATGTTTGCGACATTTTACATGCTCACGATGATATATACATGTATTTATATATATATATATATATATATATATATATATATATATATATATATATCTATTACATACATATACAATGAGGTGGCATACGTGTCTAACGATACAAGAGATGTGATATTCAGTTTTCGATCTCCATGTGATACACATCAATCGATGTGTGCACCCATTGTCGATTACCGCACGGTGAACTTTCTGGACTCCCCCCCCCCCCCAATACTGCGACGCCCTTGACCGTCGCTTTAATTGCCTGTCGCATCACATCTCAGCAGCAGCAGAGCCTTTGTGATAGCATTGTGGCCCGCAAAACAGAAACAAGATTGAATTTTCTCCTTCTGTGTGTTGCCCGAATCGGTTCTATCTATCTGCTCGTTGTGTCAGCCATCTCTAGTAAATTGAGATGTATGTGCTTGCTTCACAACATGTCGCCCGCGTGTAATGTGAACGCTATGTGCTAGACCCCAACAACTGTTATGTGTTGTTGGGGTGTTTGCCGTCGCGCCCTCGATATTTGAAGGCTCTGTTACTTGCCGCTGCCCTCTGTCGCCTTATCAATTCAGTTTTCAGCAGCAGCAGCAGCAACAACAACCCGTGTTGTTTTTGTTTAGAAAATACGATTTCTGCGGTTTGCAGTACCACAGTACTGCCACTACGGGTGCGACATATGTCTATTTTTAGTCAGTAAGAATCTGACACTACCGCGGCGAATACCCAACGTATCGCCCGGTGTCTTATGCAAGATTTACCTTCAACCTCAGGTTTAAAAAAATATATATGTCTAGACCGCATTGTGAGGCTGATGTTGCCAATTTGCGATGCACACAAAGCTATGTGTGCCCTAATAATGGGTGGTGCGGAACGTTTGTCTTCCCTGCTACTATTCCGAATGTATGTTTGTGTATGAATTTTTGTGCAAGTGCCACTTGGTTGTAGATCTATGTAGAGGCGTGCGTCTTTGTGTGTATGTGTGTGTGTGTGTCTGCTGCAGATATGTCGTGTATACGTCGTTCAACAAATGCACTACATAAACCAATTTTGACATCAAGCTATATATATATATATATATATATATACGGGGACGCTTTCGCGTTAGCAACGCGTCCTCGAGAGGAGAGCAAAGTGCACGAGCTTGCGCTATAAGCCAAGCCGTCAGCTTTGACAGTCTTACATCGTTACGTTCGACGTCTTTAAACGTTGGATATGTTGATTGTCCTGATCCTAGCTTGCTTGCTGGCAGGTAGACAGGAATACGGGCAGGCCAAGCCTCGCTCAGGCCAAATCTACCTCGCGTCTATTCGTGTATTTTTACCCAGTCCTGTGGCACCTAAAAGCGATTACTTATTTGGCGTGGTCGGTGGTGTGATCTCTTTGGACGGTCTTTGTTATTGTTGTATCTTTGATCTTGTTTTTAGTCATAGTAGTGACAAAGCCATTTTGGCAGCTGGCGATGTTTATTCGGTCTCGATAGATGTTCTTGTTGTTGTCGTTGCTTTTGCTGCTGCTGCTGCTGCTCTACAACGTTATATGCCAGGAGATGATTGGCTGTGTTTGACTTTTATTGCGGACACATTTTATTTTTGTCATTTAGCAGTAGTCCTCGAAGATAACATATAATAATGTTGTTGTTATTATAGCATTTGTTTGTTGTTGTTGTTGTTGTTGTTGCTGTTGTTACATTTGCATATGGTATTGGTACATGATAAAGATATAGTCGCCGTTGTTTAGCTGAAATTAGAATAAAGAAAGCAGTCGCGTATTGTGTTCACTATATCAGCAGCGCCTGTTGACGCTAGCTGCGGTGAGCGGCCAGACACGATGTGCGCGGTAGCCTTGAGCTGGCGGCGCCGGCCCAGAGGCGAACGTTATTGACAACGTTAATGCTACGTTTAGTTCTTCTACGCGTTAAACTTTGCCTTCGTCGTTTGCTCGCCTATCGTTTAGTGTTTGAGTCGGAGACGAACGGGTCTTTGCTGGCAGGAAGGATGGGAGCCGTATTGTGACGTACATAGCCCCGAGATTCAATGTACTACTACTACTACTAATACTACTACGGAAGTCCGTCTGGATCAATCATTGAAGCTTATGTCTTGTGACGTTTATCTGAATATATCGCAATCACTGGTTTATAAAATAACATTTATTACCGCGCAGATATTTGGTCTCCGAAAAATGCGTTTGATGATTGTTGTACCGGAGATTGTTCAGTTTGTAAACTCACTCTCTCTCTCTCAACGGACTAGTTAATGGCATGTATTGTTTTGTGACGCACGTAGTCTCGAGACTTAGTGCACTGCGGAAATATTCATTAATTTTAGATTAAACATAGGAGCTTACAATATATATATATAATATATATATATATATATATATGGTACCGTCTTCTCCAGAGGGCAAATTTATTTAATTCAGTAATTCCTCATTGAGCTTGAAATTTCCATAATGACACATTTCAATTTTGCAAAAAGGACTTGTGTCTGCATATATATATATATATACTAGTCATTCCGTTTTCGAGAGACAAGTTTGACTGGTGTAGAGTACCAGGCAGACGAAATAATTATAATGCTTATTTATATATATATATATATATATATATATATATATATATATATATATATATATATATATATATATATAACTATTCGAATTTATTAAAAATACAAATGGAGCGGCACTTGTCTCCCGAGAACGTGTGCACTGGGAATATTTGATGAATTATTATCATTGGTTTTCGAACGCGTAGTGCTTGAGCCCATTAGGAATCACTAAGTTGGGCATGCGACGTGGCTCGTAAGTTGCATCTCTCTCTCTCTCTCCCTCTTTCACAGCCATCCTCCCCTTGTTGGCGGATCATCATCTATCGTTGATTTTGTGTCGTCGTGTGGTTACAGATGAAGTCACAGTCGGCCAGCGGTGGGGGCGGAGGAGGTGTCTCGGTGGGCGCCGGGTCCTCCGCCAAAAAGGAGAAGGTCGCCCCGCAGGCCACGGCAGAGCAGTTGCGCATTGCAGAGATTACCAACGTGACCAGTGAACAGGATAATGCCGAGTTGCACCGAAAGGTCAAGAACATTGTGGAGTTCACAGGCCGGTCGGCGGACGAAGCTGCGCTAGCATTGCATGACTGCGACGGCAATGTCGAGGAGGCCATCAACTTCCTGCTCGAGGCCACGCCGAAGGGCACCGGCTGGGAGACGTCCGGCGCGAAGAAGAAGAAAGACAAGCCGCTTGAGCAGCGGGACGAACCTCGCCGGCCTCGCGAAGATCGGGACGGCACCGGTTCGCGGTCGGGGTCGAGCCCAACGCGGTGCCGGCGGAGGTGGCGCGTATGGGGACCGAAGCGCGGGTCCTCCCGGCCCTGGCGGACGGGGCCGACCGCGAGGTGGCGCTCGCAGCGGCTTCGGTCCTCGCGAGGGCCGAGGGGGTGGCGGCGCGTCAAGGAGCGGAACCGGTCCGACGATCCCGATCAGACGTCAGCGAACTGGAAGGACAGTAATGGTTGCCATGAATAATAACAACAGCGCCAACAACAGTGCGGCGGCGGCCGAGTGGGAGGAGACGGATTGGGTCGACCCCACGAACGCCACCAAGTCTGCTCAAGGGGGTGCTGCCAACCAAAACACCGCTTCCGGCCTACCAGGACAACCGCCCGCCGACGACCTAGCAGCCAGTCAACAGAACGACACCATAGGAAATATGGGTACAAAACATTTTCACCATATATGTGTATATATATATGAAGGCGAATCGAAAGTTTTGATACATATTGTAAAAAAAAGTTCTGATACATTATTGTAAAGAAAAGTCATATTGATTTTATGTTTTAGAGTGTGTAGGTGTTTCTTTCAAAATAGCCCCCGTCCGCTGCAATGCGCTTGTGCCACCTTCTTCCAATTCCTGGAAGCATTTTCAAACACATCCTTTCCGGAATCCGGAATCAAATTGAGTTGCTTTGCGAGTTTTTTCGTTATTTCATCTATAGTCCCGTAACGTCATTTTTTGTCAGTTCTCAGTCCGTGAGAACAGAAAAAGCTACACGGAGCCAGATCCAGTGAATAGGAAGGTTGGTTGCAGAAATATAGAAATCGAATAATCCGAAATCATCAGCGATGTGTGCGCTGATGCGTTGTGGTGCTGTTCGCCCAGGGTTCAGGTCTCTTGCATCGGACGTCTTGTGCCAATCTTCCTGAAATGTTGCTGTAATATTCCTTATTGACGCAGAACCGGATGGTTAACATTTGTGGAAGATTGTTTCCACAGTTAAAGGACTGATGCTAAATCTGCTTTGTCTGAATTTCTTCTATCGACTATAACGCACAAAATATCGGCGAAGGCTGTTACAACTGATCCAAAGGTATCTCAAATTTCTCAGTTATCCCCCTGATCGTGATTCGGCGGTTCTTAAGTACGATATCACGATTTTTACAACGCTTTCTTTTTATTGACGAAGGCCTACCCGAACAGAGGGTCATCTTCGGTCTCTTCATGTCAGTCGCGCAATTGACGGTACCACATCTACACAGTGTTTCGGGACACTGCTTGATTACCATAAGCACTTCATTTCCACCACTTTCCGGTTTTTAACACAGACTTGATACAGATTCGTTGTTCCTCCATTTCGGCTCAAACCCAACCAACATACGCCGCCACGGATTGGCGAACGACGAAATTGGTTCTGTGCTTATTGCTGATGAGTGGCTCTTCTAAGCAAAACTAACCGAACTTCAAAGTACTAGAGTTTATCCATCTTTTCGTATATATATATCTAATTTATTTTACTCATATAGTTTGCATATATAAGATTGATACTTGTACAGTTGTCAGCTGCTTTCGTATGTTATTCGAGAGAGAGAGAGAGAGTACAGTGATATTTGTAAAGGCGACCAACCAGGCAGATATATGTTCATATAGGTGTTGCATATGTTTGCGTTGAGCGCACAACTAACTAACCTACGCTTGGTGGATGGGGCAGGCAACTGGGACGATTTCAAGGCCGACGAGAGGAACGCCAACGAGTGGAGCGGAGGACGAAAGGACTGCAGCAATGTTGGGGAACCGGCACGGAATGGGTCGAACCCCCCCTACGGCCAGCGATCGGAACAGTGACTGGAAGACACGTCAGCGGCAACAGAGTGGGCCACCGACAAGAATACCTCAAGCCGGGCGGCTAGGGGCGGCAGCACCCATGGGGGCAAGACATTGACGCCGGCGCAGACGACGACAACAACAGCAGCAGCAACAGCAGCTGCCACCAGCACCGTTCTCCAGGCCGGACAGACGACGACTGTCGTGCACGACAAGCAGTCGACAGCCATATCGAACTTGTTGCAGGGCGGGCACAGTGGAAGCACAGATGTAAAAACGATGGTCCAACATCAGCCACCCCACCAGCAGCACCAGCAACAACAGCGGCTGGAACACAACGAATGCTCGTACGGCCAGTCGGAGCGCAGGGTGGACTTGCAGGTCGGACGAAAGTACGCCTCCCACCGACGTCCAAGATCCCGCAGACGCCCGTCGAAATGCCTCCCGATCACCACAATGTACATGGCAACACGCTCGATGTGTCGTTCGGTGCTACGTTCGGATCCACCGGTATGACCGATCTCAACCCACTCACAAAGTCAGCAACAGCAGCCACTACAGCGCAGCAACAACAACAACAACCACCACAACAACAACACCACCACCAACAGCAACAACAACAGACCAAATAAGAAGATGGACCCCACCAACAACAACAACAACAACAGCATCAACAACATCAACAACAACTTCATCATCATCAGCAGCAGCAGCAACAACAACAGCAGCAGCATCACCATCACCACCACCCGCATCAACATCAGCCCCAACATCAACAACACAACAACATAATGGAGCAGCCGGTCTTAGTCCTGCAGTGGTATCGTCGGCAGCGGTTATCCAGTCCAACAGCCCGCACAACCAACGCAAGAATGACAACTCAGGTGTCAACTCAGGTGTCCGGTCCGGCCACCACGTAGCGTCTGCTGTTGGTGTTTCTGCCGCGCTTATCGGCGGCCACCGATCTCGCAACAGCA
>QVRM01004870.1:0-33548 GCA_003439945.1 Dermanyssus gallinae | reverse complement strand
TTCATTCGTTCGCATCTTTTGTGGCCTGGGGCCGAACCGAGGCGTGCATTTAGTTTATTCACTACCGCTCAAGTAAACAGGTCAACCGCACCGTGACATTGACTGTTGCCTGTGCCTGTTACAACCTGTTCCCCCCACACGATCCGATCAAAGTAGATAGAAACAACGATTAGCGCGTACAGGTTTTGCGATCACCTCGTAAGCATCGGCCGAGTGTCGAAAGGTAGATCGTGTCGGCGGGACAGTTGTGCACGAAGCCCTTGAGGCCATTCTTGCCGGGTGCGCAGACGACAAACTTCGTGCAGTCGTGCGGGTGGATGAAAACGCCCCGCCGGTTACAGTCGACCGTGTCCTTGTCGATGACGATCAGCGGTGGCGCGTACGGATCGTGAACGGGCTCCACGGTGACCGCTGGTCTTCTAGAGGGGCGCGACGTCGTAATCACGACCGCCCTTCTAGGAGAGGTTTGGCTGAGAGGAATCGTGCGGCGAGTCGTTGGGACCGCCGTGGCCCGGCTTGTAGGTGCGACGGTCGGTCGCGCTGCTGTTCCTGCTGAGGTGGGCTGCCGAATGTACGGTGTAGGAGTTGTTTCATCCTCATAGTCGTCGTAGTAGTATTCGTCGTCGTCATCGGCGGCGGCGCCGCCATCATCGAGCGTGGACACTGGAACCGACGGCACAAAGGGACGAGGCGTGGTTGTTGTAGTGGTTGTGGTAGCAGTCGTTGTACTACTGCTCGTTGTGATGCTAGTGGTGCGTTGGACCGTCTTCCTGCGACGAGCGAGGTTTCGCCCTTCGTCGTGGGTCGAGTCGGGATCCGGAATCAGTGCGTCGAGGGCGACCGCCTTCGTCGGGTTCGTCGGAGAACGCTGTGGCGATTCGTACTGAAACAGAGCTGGCGAAGCTGGTCTCGGCGCCCGTTGAGGAGCATCGTAGTTAACTGCTGCTGTTAACTGCTGCTGCTGTTGTGGGTCGGTGCTGGCTGGTGCGTACTCTCGCGCCCTCTGCTGCAGTGTTCCGTAGTTAGCTGAAGGTGCAACGGTGTGTGAGCTTCTCTGAGGCTCCAGGTAATTTTGCAGAGGATCTTGAGGGGCTGCTTGTCGGCGCGGCGGATCCTGATGGTCGACCTGTTTAGCAGGCGGTGCATCGCGCTGCGGACTGTTATAGGCGAATTGCACCGACGCGGTATCAACAGGTCGGTGTGGAGGGTCGACGTAGCTGAACGAATTTGTCTGCTGCGAACGTGTCTCTCTTTGTGGCGGGTCGCTGTATATAAACGCGGGCGCCTGTTGCTGAGACTGGCGGCGGGGTGGATCGTTATACGTAAAAGCGTTAGCCTGCGGCTGTGGCGGTGAACCTCTCACGGGTGGATCTGTGTAGGCGAATGCAGGCACTTTCGCACCGGATTCCCTTTGTGGCGATTGATAATCGAACTGGAGGGCAGCTTGGCTTCCTCGACGAGGAGATTCTTTCGAACTGCTGTCGTCGTCGTCGTCGACTTCAGGTCGAGAAGTCACCGGCGCTGGACGTGATTGTCTCTGGGTGGCGTATTATAAATGAAAGGAGGCTCAGTTGTATATGCTGCCTGCGTCGATGTTCGATCTGGCGAACTGTACAGAAACTGTGCGGTTGGCGTACGAGGCGACTGACTGTTAGCCTTATCCGACTTCTTACTGCTAGGCGCGTTCGAGAATGTAAACGAAGGGACAGGCTCATCAAACACCACATTCGGCTGGCTGCGTGTGGTTGGCGGGACTTCAGTTGTGGTCGACTTTAGGAGCAGGTCGTCTTCGAGCTTCCTGTCCGATCCCTCCGCAAAACCAAAGGCTGGAACACCTCCCAGATTATAACGATTTGGATCATACGGGGCACGAGCTAGTGGATTATCCAAATTCGGCTTTACTTTTTTGCTGGAAGCCTCTTCACCTTGAACATTTTGAATATTAGCGGGATGCTTAAACTCCAGATCAGAAGTCTGAGCGCGCGGCTCGCGGTAGTTCTCCACAGGGGTCGGCCGATTCTGCGGTTCAGAGTAGCTGAACTTAAACGGACTGATTGCATCATCAGGAGGAGGACTGGCGACTCTAGCTGGAGCCACGTACACACTCAACCTTGAATCCAGCTGACTGTTGGTTTGGCGCGAAGGGTGTGCATAGTCCTGAAATAGTGGAACAGGTTCTTGATACTGTGCTTGCGCGGGCCGGCGCAAATTCGTGCCGGGTTCCGCCGGACTAACCACCACCTGCGGGTCGATGTACGCCTGTGACTGAAGCTGGGCAGGTGGACCGCGAACTTGACTTACTGGGCTCGATAACGATGCGTCGTTGGCCTTGGGCTCAGGAGCTGCAAAACGAAAAATCAGTAAACGCGTCTATCATTCTGCAGCATGCGAATCGTTCCACGTGTCCAGTCCCCGGAGAGAGATTCCTGCTGCCTTTTTCGGCCCTCGTTTATTTTAACAACGGCATAGCAATCAAGCAATATATTGTCGTATATAAGCATGCTAATTAATTGACTGATAACGGCTTGCCTTGAAAATATCTCGTTCGTTTCGATCATTAGGCTATGTCGATCATTTACCTCTTAAGTGATCCTTGAGTAGACGCACGAGTTCAGCAATGCTATCGTTGTTGCTCTCGGTTTTGGCATGCGACTTCTCTTTACGATTGGAAGACTTCGACCCTCTCGAACTTGTAGGCTTCTCGGTTGGATCCAGCTCTTGATCGACCTCCTCAAACTCCTCGTCTTCTTCAGGGATCTCCGTTGTGGTGGTGGTAGTGGTTTTTCTTCTGTTAGAGCTTCGCCTTCGTGTAGTTGGTTTCCTCGTTGTCGTAGTTGGGGCTGGAGTGGTTGTGGTAGTGGTGGTGGTGGTTGTTGTCGAAGTTGTAGTGGTACGTGGTGTAGTAATACGAACGGCGGGCCTAATAAGCGGTTTGTTGCACAAGCACACAATATACGTTAAATTCTCATGAACAGACCTGAGACGTTATAGGCGCCGTACGCTTAAAGGCAGTTCTGGCCCGCCAGTGCTACTCTGACAATATTAAGCTTTCTTGACAGCAAGTGCAAACAACATAACTCGTTCAGGATTTCTTAGTAGCAAAAGTTTCTGTTCTCCCGCAAAGGTGGAAGCGTGCCAGCACTAGGCTAACTTAACTTGGGCAAAGACATCGTTACTCTAGCGTGGCCAAAGGCATTGTTTTTGAAACTAATTTTATGTTGTAGACACACAGTGTTGGTAGAGGAGTTTTGACGGGCTTAATCTCTTGTCCTTGCAAAATGTATCACTAGAGTAGAAATTCGTTGAAGCATAAGGAAAACACGTCTGTTGTTTGTCCATTATGGTTGGAGGACTAGGGTACCTTCCGTTCTTCCTGAAATGTAAATAGCGACAGATTGGGGAGGCCCCGGTTTGTCAGGTCGTTTAGGCCACCGCAATAAGGACGTACCCTAGAGACGCAACGTATTTGTTAGAAAATCTGACGTTACTGTGCGCTTGAGAAACCGTTTTAAATTATCGCGCTAAAAACACTTTCCAGGTACATTGTCGTTGACTTCGTTAATAATTTTGCTCTGCTCAGTACAGTTCCTTCGATGAACAAGGCTTTTAGCAACGTTATACATGTATTACTGCATACCGTTTAGGCCTCCGAGTGGTGAAGGACCGCACAACTGTTGGTTCCTCGTCCTCATCATCAGGAGCCGCTGTTGTTGTCGTCGTCGTCGTTGTTTTTGCTGACTTATTCTTGGACTTTCGCTTTTTGTCTTTATCGGCCTTACATTTCACGCGATCCTTAAAATCGCAGGATTCTGACTTCGGATTGAAGTAAAGGTTGCTTGGACAAGTGAAGGTATGGGCCACAATGCCCAAGTCAGCCGGACCGGAATCCAAACACCAATAATATTTGCGGCAGTCCTTCTCATTGGAAAAGAATCCTTCGTCCTCACATTCGAACGGAGTACCCGGATCGGGCGTTGTCGGCGGCTCTGGCGTCGTAAAGAGGAGACCCGTTTCTTTGCAACGCATATGAAAGAAGAACACATGTCTTTAGATACGCAGCTTATCAACAAGGAAATATGTTTAATTGATAAGCACTCCTCATGCACTAAAGAACTATAGCGGCTTCGCCTTTTTTGAGCGTCTAGCGGCTTTAAGGATGTCTTACAGGCACATTCTAGTTTAAATAGCATTTATTAATATAAGAGTCAAATAAATGGGTAACGCTTCCGGTACCGAGCACTTATGAGCTAGTATGAATGCCAGGCGACACTTATTGGGCCATCGAGTTTCGAAATTAAAATTAATATTGCATATGACAAATAACGACTTTGATCGTTTTGTGCAACCAGTGAGGTCGTAAACCGAAATAAACACTTTATCGATGTAGATTTTCTTAGACCTGTGCTGCTCAATTTTTTTAGTTATCATATCTTTCGAGCCTTTCGGTGCTGACTCTCAGCCAAGACCCTATAAATACAAATGTGCAACGGTGGGACTCGAACCCGCGCACCTATGTGTGGGTCCTCCGGTCGCGAGGCGCAGACGCATGCCACCACGCCACCGGGCTCGACTAGTTATCATATCTAGCTTTACTTTAATGCACCGCCGTACGAAATGCATCTAGAAACAATGTTTTTCTTTCCGCCGAGTTTTCCACATGGCATTATTTCGATTAGACCTGTTGCATTTAACAAGGCTTGCAAAAGTTGCTTTGGTGCTTTGGCTATTTGTCTTTTCTTAAGTACCCTTTGGAGCTTTAGTCGTAGTTGAGACAGTTCTGGTTCGGCTGCTTCTGGAGGAATCCTTCTTTTTGCTTGAGCTTTCAGTCGCTTTTGGGCTCGAAACGCTTTCTGCTTCAAGGAGAGCCTCTCGGAGTGTACTGATCAACGGCGATTCGCCTCCTCCACATGAGCCACGGAAATCGTCGTTGTCCAACGTCCACACCATAGCACCTCCAAGACCTGCCAATAAATTGTTGCCCAATTAAAACTACCTTTTATATATTTACTTAATTGACCAATCACCGTAAGTAAACAATTCTGTTCCTAAGGTTTCTGTTCAACATTTAAGGAAACTGTTCTACTGCTAAACTAAGGCCGTGGGTTCGATCTCGGCACAAATCATAACCAACTCAAGCAATCTTTACGCAGATATAGGTAAGGGTTAGTAGCAAATTAAATGCATCAAAAGACTGCATAAATACTATTCATTTTAATCATGATATATTCAAGTTGCCGACTGCAGCAAAGCGGTGCTGAGTATGTAAGCGTAGGATTTCAAGTTCTTCTTTGTTAAATACCGTGACCATTGAGTATCACCACAGAGCGTGAGTGCAGCAACAAGCTAATACGACAAATAGCAAATAAGCCTTCTGTATAGGAAGTGTACAAAAGGTATTTTTTCGTTTCTGCTGTCATCGCGTGCCAGTAGGGCCCGTTAGGTCAGTACGAACGAGGTGGTTAGGCTCTTTTAATGAGTTCATCACATGCTGGGTGACGCCGGTAGTTTGGACCCTCCGCACGCATGCGTATTGCTTACCCGCCAAAACCAGCAGACTTCTGCGGGTTATAAAAAGTCGATGGAAAAACAAAGATACATGGACACGTAACCAAAACGAGAGGTATGGTTATTTTAAACTTCTGGGATAAAATCAAACAATTGCAAGATGGGGATCGTGTGAAGGAGGTGGGTCAAACAGCTGATTGATTATTGGTAATAGATCGTCAAAAGGGGATGTTATCTTAGTCAAGAAATAAGGTTGCACCTTCTGGCAGACGCTTGATTTCGCTTTAGGTAGCAACACGCCACAAAAACTTCCGCACACACCCAAAACATGCATATTAAAGGCTACAGTATTTAGAGTCGCAACTGCCATTGCTGTACGGTGAATATTCGTGCTAGGCAATCTAAGTCTTGTAGATGACCTAGCTTTCTATTGTCCAAATCACTGAATCTCATTCATCATAAACCCTCAGTAAGCTACATTCAATGTTGCATATTGTCTCTTACATGTAGAGTTAGGAGAGATAACAAGATAGGAACCAAATTGAAGCAACGAAGCTCTGCCAACTCTTGTATAAACAATGTACAAAGTCTAACGAAAACTGTAACACTGGACTGGCGTTTATGAACACTTGATGCCTAGAGGAAACAAACGCCCCATAAGGTAAAGTTCCCCAATACGCACCTTTCCGTTTGATGTACTTCACCTTATTAGCGATCATAACCTCATCGTCAAATCCGACCCATTGGTTACCCTTGAATGCAATTGGTCCCATAATTTCTTCATGAGGTCGTGCCAGATCCCAGCCGTTTTCATTTACGGCTTTACAAATCTGGGAACAAAATGCGAAACATCAATTAGCCAAATAAACGTCTTGCAAAATAAATTATTCATATATGATATATCCATATGATTTAATTGCATATTGCTATATTTTAGACACCTAATTCAGCACGAAATGCTAGCATATATGCAAAAAGTTATGGAAAAAATAACGTATGTTATAATCACTTTAAACTTGTGATATACGTATATATTTAATCAAGCAATCTATATATATATATATATATATACTATTGAGCGTGAACTATTTCAGTCACATGCTGCACACATAACCATGACAAGGTACCATTTGTGCTGTGGATATAGCAGGTCAACCGTAAGCCATTGACGAGAAAGCGAAATTGCTTCTTATTGTATCTACTGTGATAATTAATTCCAAGCAAAAAGTTAAAGAAAATAAATAATGGTTAGTGAGACCGACAAGTTTCTCGACTTCTGTCGAGTTTATAATAACTCTATCATTCAATATGCCAGTGTTGTGATTATCTCAGGAATCCTGGCTGATCATACAAATGACAGCATAGTCACTAGGCTTGATATATATATATATATATATATATATACATGGAAGAAGGAGAAGGATATCCGCCAAGCATATACCTCGTAATAGGCCAGGTATCCCTTTTCGCGTGTGGCATCTCCCTGATCTCCCGGTCCGTCGGCCGGTGCATCGAGATCGTTCTCATCGGGGTTGGTGAGCGTAAACGACCTGCCGTAGGTCGGAATACCCAGGATCAGCTTGTTGGCAGGAGCTCCCTTCTTCAGGTAGTAGTTGATAGTCCAGTCGACGTTGAGTGTGTTCTCATCGTCCCATTCCTTGAGACCTTCGCGGGCTCGCAGCGGGGCATGGTGGTTCGTGACGGCCTCAAACGCCGTATGGTAGTCGTACGTGAGTATGTTGAGGAAGTCGGCGTATTTGGCGATCGTCGGCACGTCAAAGCCCTGATCGATGTAGTCTTTGCCGGCCGGCACCGCGACCGACAGCAGGAGTCGTTCCTTACCGTTCGTCTTCTCGGCATCGAACGCTTCGCGCAGCTCCTTGATCAGCAACGCATAGCCCTCCTTGTCCTCGGCGCGGCCTCCGTCTCGGAACGACGGGTACTCCCAGTCGAGGTCGAGCCCGTCGAATCCGTGCGTGCGACAGAACTTCACCGCACTTCGCACGAACGCCTGCCGATTCTCGCCGCTCTCGACCATCTCAGTGAAGCGCTTCGAGCCCTCGTTCCAACCGCCGACGGCCACCATCGTCTTCAGGGCGGGATTGTACTGCTTCAGGCCGATAAACTTCTTGTAGTTACCCTGCTCGATGTCGTTGTACGGATCGAAGGGTTTCATTTCCCACTTTTTGTTGAATCCGGCAAACGCGTAAATGAGATGCGAGCACAGGAACGGATTGATGTTTTGCGGTGTGAATTTAGCCAGTCCGGGCCTGTACACTGCCCAGTTGGAGTAGTAGCACACCATCTTCGTGTCGGCGAGCACATTGTTGGCAGTGATTGAACTTTTCTTTGGGCCCGACGTCGAGCTGCTTGACGAGGCCTTCGGTTGCAGCGAGCTATGCTGACGCTTGATTATTCCTGAAATGCACACCGTATAGCACACCGCGTGATTTAGAGCACAGCAACAGCATATACAAATACATAGACTCATTCAATTAAGTTAAGCATCCAAAACTAAGCACTATTTTACATACATGAATTGCGTTCATATATATATATATATATATAAAAACTACGTATGTATACATCTAGAAATCTAACCCACATAATTACGTCGCTATGTACTCCTTTTCTTGCGTATACGTTACATTAAGTATTCACTAGCTGTTCTTCACTAGATCATCGAGATACCGTAGCAGATATTCTGCTCAGTACCGCAAGTGTTTTGCACTTTTTTGTCGTCGTTTCCATGTTCCACGGCCAATGTATGTAGCACATCGCAAATGGTACCACTAAGCACAACCCCAGGCCGTGACAAGGCTGTGCAGAAGAAATCAAGCAAGAACCATAGCAATAAAAACAGCATCATCAACGGCGACAACAACAACAACAACCACACCACCGCCATTGGTTCTACAACAAAAATAACGTATCAACACAATCCATTCGACAGAATGGCAAAACGGACTGTTTAGTTCTGGAACGCGAACCGTAATCGGCAGACGCCACAGTGGCATCAGTAGTGGGGCTCGCCTTTGCGCCGCTCCCACGCCTTCATCATAGGGCAGAGACAGACAGAAGAGATGCCACACTGACGATGACGAGAGAAAATAGGATGGCAACCGTGAACAACTAGAAAAGAACATACAAGAAGGGAGTCGACTGCGCCTAAAAAAGGAAACATATCGTCAAAAATAACTACCGCTTAAATATCTATATATAATTATGTATTAAACGTTGTAAGTTTGTAGTGATGTGATGTTGGAATTATTAGTCGTCTTATTATCGTTCTTATTTGATTTCTTCTTAGTATGGCGTGTGTTTAACCTTGTCGATTTGTATGCCACTATGATATATATATATATATAAATAAATGTATATATATATATATATATATATATATATATATATATATATATATATATATATATATATATATATATATATATATATATTAAGAAATAGTGGGTTGCATTGCATTAGTTATGTTGACATCGAACCTGACATACAGACAGTTGCAGGCTATCTCCGTCACATAGTCCCGGGCTTCCGCAGGAAACTCAAACTTGAAAAACGCAATCTATATATATATATATATATATATATATATATATATATATATATATAAATATATATATTCGTTCGTCCGCAGGCGGGAAGGTGCCGCTGATGAAGGTAATCCTTACCTTTTCTCGCCAGCCCCCCGCGTCCGTCGTTCTCGGCCACAGATTTCACTCAGTTATCCTGGAGCCGAGCCAAGCAAGGATCTGCTTTAAATGTTTGAAACCTGGACACCTCGCTGACAAGTGTCTAGGAAAAAAGCTTTGCAAGAACTGTGGAGGCTCGGATCATACCGCCGAGTCCTGTCGTAACAGTCCAAAGTGCGTGAATTGCCAGGGACCTCACCGGGCGGGATCCGCTCTCTGCCCGCGGCTGGCTTACTTGCGTGAGAAAAGCAAAATTATGTTGGAGGGTCGCATGCTCCAGCAGGTCAGAGCAGATTACCCTGAGGCGGTCATCGGCGAAGCTGTACGTTGTCCTCCGGCTTCCGCCCAAGAGGATCCGTCGTCCGCAGTACAGGGCCCCACCTACGCAACCGTGGTTAGGGGGATTTCGCCAGCAGCTGGGGTTGATCCGCAGGTCGTTCTACCCAAGCCGAAACCTATACCGAAGCTTCAAAAGAAGAAGCGCGGCTATAGGTCGCCAACGAGCAGGACCCGTCGCTACAACCACCCGAAAAAGGCCCCGAGAGCAAGTAAGACCCGCTCAAGCGCCGGCACCGGTTCGTCGCTCTCCTAGGGCTAGCTGATCTTCTACAGGGAATCAGACCAGAATCATCTGCGGTGTTGAGGTCTTTAGAGGAAGCGTTGCGACCTCTGATGGGACTGCTTTCTGTAGTGGGCAAGTTAAAAGGTCTCGCCTTGTAATGACAGACCACGGCGACAACACGCCTAACCGCGGGCCCGCCAGGCCGCGGTCCGGGCTGTCGGACCCCAACAGGGCCCCCTGCCCAACCTGCGGGCTTTCGTTTACACGAAGAGGTCTACGTCGACACATAACGACCAAGCACGGAGGGGTTGCCTACAACATTGACGATGAGTCACGGCCCTCAAACTCTCGGTTTACCGCGGATGGATTAATCGGCGTTATTCAAGACGTCTTTTGCCGCTGGAGGTTGGTCCGCATTTTGCCAAAGTCAGTGCGTAGGCAAGTAGCCGAAGAGTTCACTAAGGTCCTGTGCTCAGTCGCAGAGAACAACGACGACACGGCCTGGCTTTCCCTCTTCTCTTTCGCGCCCGTTGTCCTCCGCCTCCCCGATGGTGGGAAGGATGACCGGTCATTGGCGGTTATTGTCCGGAAGAACCTTCGCGACTTTGCTCAGGGGAGACGGTTTGACGATGGCAGTAGTCCTCTTTCAAACATACGTCCCCGACAGCGGACAGTTGATACCGTCCGGCTAGCCATTACCAAGCTTTCGGAAGGCGACGCCTCTTCGGCGGCCAGGGTCTTAATCTCAGAAGACACGCTGGCGCAGAAGCCTAGCGAGACGGTTTCGCTCTTGGATAAGCACCCGCCCGCGCCGTCACCCCTGTCCTGGCCCAGCCCTCCTCAAGTGCCTTTGCCATCAACCACATCAGCCGACAATGTTCGATCCGCCATAAAAACGTTTTTGCGAAGTTCCGCCGCGGGCCTTAATTTCATCAGACCACGGCTACTACAAGACCTGCTGTCCCCCGCTTTAGGAGCTGTCGCCGACCGCCTTGCGGCCGCCCTCGCCAAAGTCGTTGATCTTCTTCGCTGGGGCTCGCCGCTCTCCGAATGGCGACCGCTTATCTTGGGGGCCCGACTTTTCGCCCTCAAGAAGAAAGATGGCAGCGTGAGCCCCATCGCGTGCTCATCTGCAATCCGGAGGCTAGCGGCAAAAATCGGCATCTTTGAGAACAAGGCAGACATCTCATGTGCTCTTGGTGACCATGAGCTTGGGTTTGCGACACCGGGAGGATCCGAGGCCGCAGTGCATTCGACTCGGTCCTTTTTGGAGTCACGCTCTGAAGCTACCCTTGTGGTCAAGCTTGACTTCAGGAACGCGTTCAACAGTATTCGAAGGGACCATTTGTTGAGCGCGGTGAAAGCTTGGGCCCCGAGCATGTTCCACCAGGTGGAACTTGCTTATAAGAAGCCATCCTGCCTTCTTCTGCCGCACGATGTCATAATGTCGCAGACTGGGGTACAGCAGGGCGACCCGCTGGGCCCGCCGCTGTTCTGCCTGGCAGTCAAAGACTTAGTTGACTCTCTCAAGTGCCCACTTAACGTATGGTACTTGGACGACGGTGTACTGGGTGGCGCCCCCGATGCAGTTTTGAGGGACATCCACAGAATCATCGAGTTCGCTGAACGGAGCGGCCTAGCTCTAAACTCTGCGAAGTGTGAGGTCCATGCTGTAGGAGGTGCTGCGGACTCTGAAGTGGTGGAGGCTCTCCCAGGGTGCAAGACTATCGGCACGGATTTAGAGTTGCTGGGCGTATTTCTTTTCCCGCAAGGAGTTCCGGCTGCCCTCGAGAGGTGGCTGGCCAAGCTAGAAGATGCGATGTCACGCATTCACTTGGTGGGTTCTCATCGAGGCCTCTTTCTTCTGAGATCCTCCTTTTCGGCCCTACGTCTCAACCACTTGTTTCGAGGTGCAGATTGTTCACTGGCTTCCGGACTTCTTGAACGACTTAACGACAGCATGCTAGGTACAGTGGAGGCGTTGCTGAACCTCAGTCTATCCACGGGTGCACGCCGACAAGCTCTACTCCCCGTTCTTTGGGGTGGCCTAGGGTTACCTGATGCGACTGTCTTATCTGAGATAGCTCTGGCAGCTTCTCTACACAGGTCTATGCAACAGGCTAGAACCCTCCTCGATTCGGCTGCCCTCACAGACTTAGAAGCCCGATTGGAAACAAGCCACCGTAGAGCAGTTGCCCTGTGCGGCCACGAGCCCGCCGAAGCTGGACACCAGAAAGAATGGTCAACAGCTCTATATGAGCAAAGGGTCGTAGACCTCATTGCGGGATGCACGACGGACGCCGACAAGGCCAGGCTGCGCGCCGTCTCCTCCAAGGGGGCGGGCGCAAGGTTACACGCCATTCCCTGTGCCCGGATCGGGACCCTGTTAGATGATGAGTCGGTAAGGATTGCCGTCGGACTTCGTTTGGGAACAGACATTGGATACACTCACACCTGCGTCTGCGGAGACGTCGTCGGGCCAGACGGACGCCACGGGCTGTCCTGTATCGTCAGCGCAGGTAGGCGAGCAAGACACCAAGCCCTGAATGAAACCTTCAGTCGAGCTTTACGATCCAGTGGTCTGCCGTGCGTCCTTGAACCCGTCGGGCTAGACAGGGAGGGCGGCAAGAGACCTGACGGGCTGACCTTAACTCCGTTCGAGAGCGGATAAATGCTGGTTTGGGACGCGACAGTTACTGACTCATTAGCCCCTTCAATGGTCAGTGCTGGCGCGGCCCGGGCTAGTCATGCTTCGGCTCTCGCCGAGGCAAACAAGGTTAAAAAGTACCAGAACATCGGGTACCCGTACAAGTTTTATCTTTTTGCCTTCGAGACCCTTGGCGGGCCCGGTCCATCCACTCGAAGTTTGCTACAAAAGGTCGGGAAACGCCTGATTCTAGCCAGCGGAGACAAACGAGAGGGTGATTTTCTCAGACAGCGCCTGTCGCTGGATGTGCAACGGGGCAATGGGGCCTCGGTTCGGGGCACTCTCCAGAAATGGCTGGTCCCTACACTGGACCCCCCCGTAACGGTGCACACGTTCGCAGGGACTCAAGTGTCATGTTCCCACCCTGAATGATTGATTACATTGAATAAATGCATTATTATATATATATATATATATATATATATATATATATATCAAACTTTATATAATATATATATATATATATATATATATATATATATATAAACGTGCTGGCCAAGGACGTAAAACGTGTCGCCAGCTTTTAAGCAGCATTGAACCCTCATACAAGGCATTCACCCCGAAACATAACTATCGAGTCCCTCTACGCTGTAAGAACGTGAAAACTGTGGGCCGTGACCGTGAAACGGCTGCCATTAATCGAAGCTCAGAACTACCCCTTTCAAGTCTACGCTTCTAGCTATCGGCTTTCCGGATCGTCGACCCGTCTAGATGATCTGACCGGCAAACGAGCGAACCAGCCCCCAGTTCCCCGGTCCAATATGATTACACTAAATGGCAATAGAAAGATAGAAAAACTATAGTTTCGGTTTACCATTGTGACTTCGGAGCTCACCCTGGGCCCCAAGCACCAAATTATTTAGTCAATGCGAAGATGTTAATCATTTGCCAAGGAAAACATGCAAAGCGGACGTTGTAGTCATAGCTGGGAGCCTCGTAGTATATATGTACCTATCAGCCGATTCTTTCATATAAATGTACCTATTAGCCGGCACGGCATCTACTCTCCACATTGCAGTTTGGAACCGTCTCTATTTCGCATCTGCTAACCACCCCCCAGACAAATATATATATATATATAATATATATATATATATATATATATTTTAGGCATGAACTGCAGCAAGCGACCAATTTACTCCTCAGAATGTGTGCATACAACAGCGCCAAACTAAACGCCGTTCGGTTCCCGTTTGACGTATCGGTCCAAATCAACCTGCTATTTTTTATACAGTGGAACACGGAGATGATTGTTTGCATGTGTATGATCGCATATATATATATATATATATATATATATATAAATATATATATATATATATATATATATATATATATATATATATATGTGTGCATCTACGTGCGTGCATGCGTGCGGGTAGATACGGCAACGTGTGGGAGTTGGTCGTATGGCACAAGGCCGTCCGTCGAAAGGTCGTGCTTATTCACTCGATATATCATCGTTGTTAATCCGAAGAACGAAGAACGAAGATCGAACAGAGAGAAAGGCCTCCCCACCAGTCTGGTGGCTGGCTAGTGGTCCAACCGTTCCATGTGACGACAACAGCGCCAACAGTGGCGTGATGTCTGTGACTAACTGGTCGCGATCTACGTACGCAATCGTGCGCTGTTGCAGCGACAAATACTGGTGCGCGAATCGTGCTGCTTGGTGCGGCTTTATGGTGATGACCAAGGTCGATCACCAACAGACAGACAAACAGGGGGGCGGTCGATCGAGCTCTCGACCCAC
Organism: Dermanyssus gallinae; assembly: GCA_003439945.1. Classification (NCBI taxonomy): domain Eukaryota; kingdom Metazoa; phylum Arthropoda; class Arachnida; order Mesostigmata; family Dermanyssidae; genus Dermanyssus; species Dermanyssus gallinae. Next base: position 19,317 of record QVRM01004870.1, on the reverse strand, counting down.
CATCGCCATCGGGCGGCAAAACCCGAGCGTGGTCGTCGGGAGCCGAACGCCGAACTCTCCGAAAACTACTAACGTTATGCGTTAGCGGCGCTGCCAACCGTGTCGCCACTGTGGCGTGGCTCAAGTCGCCGTCGCCGCCGCCGCTGGCCACATCGTGTCAAGGGTCACTTGAAGATGGGACCGGTGCGCGTAACATGCAAAAACGTATGTGTATGTTTATACATTATATTATATATATATATATAAATAATGATTATATATATATATATATATATTAGATATAAATAGATATATATATATATATATATATATATATATATATATATGATATAATATAATATATAAATAATATATTATATATATATATATATATATATATATATAAATATATATATATATATATATAAATATATATATATATATATATATATATAAATATATATATATATATATATATATATATCTTTTAGCCGTAGCTGTCTCGGTTTGCATTGATTGCTACGTTCCTTGCTACCATGCTACGGATGACGATTCACAAAGATTGACCGGCGGAGAGAGAGAGGAGGAAAAACGATAATGACAAAATAACAACAACATCAGCAACAAACAACAACAACAACAATCACATCACAAACATGACGAAGGTTAGCAACGACGCAATAAGAACAGTAGCAGCTGTTGTCGTTGTTGTTGCTGCTGCTGCTACTACTGGTACACACAACAACAGCAACAACAACAACAACAACAGCAACAACAACAACAAAAACAACAACAAAAACAACTGCAGCAGCAGCAGCAGAAAACCGCGGTGCCGGAGCGCCGCGGCTTGTTGCACTTCCCACGATAGCAGTGTGCCTTGTAGTGTGGTGCGGTGTGGGGAGCCCGAACCCCTTGATCTTTGTAGCAGAAGTCGTACCGTACCGTCCCGTGCCGTGGTCGTTCTCATTATCTGAGAGGTTGTGATCACCGGCGATAGACAGGCAGACACCATCAGTCGCATGTGGTGGCATCCGACCAACGGTTGGGGCGTAGGATTGGTGCGTGCACGTCCTTGTGACTCTGCACCGCCCGGCTGACTGACTGACTGATAAACAGACCCCAATGGGAGGGCCCCTCCTCCTAGGGTTGGCTCATTCGGCTGGGATTCTCCATTGCCGTCGTCGCCGTCGCAGCCACCGCCATCATGGCCACCGCTGCCACCACTAATATCACTTTTTACTTATTTTATGACTTTATTTAGCACTGATTTTGTCTAACATTGCAAACCTTAGCAAAGATCATCGCATCGCATCGACATGTGGGCATGTGAGTTTGCGCCGGAATCGAACCCGCGACTTCGATACCACAGCCGCATGAAGATCATGTCCGCTTCAGGTCGGCTCCACTAGCATCATCAACATTCTTGTGTATTGCCGGTGTCGTCGTCGTTGTCGTTATCTACGTCAGTCATCATCTAACGTTAGTATTGGGTAAACGTTGTTATCACCGCTCATGTTCAATATCAATCCGACCTTGCTGCGGACAAGATATTCGTTTATTTGTTTATCACTTGTTGTTGCTGTTGCTTTTGCTCTGGCTACTATTATCCGTTGTTGTGGTGGGAACGCTGCAGCTACGGTCTTTATGATTTGTCTGTGTGTGTGGGGGGGGGGGGGGGAGATCGTGATTATTTTGCTGCCGCTCCTGCTGTTGAGCTAATTTAAATGTTTTTCTTAATAATGCCAACAGTAGATTTAATGGCCAGCTTACTGTGTATTACATAACGGTCAGTTCATTTGATGCCTACCAAGCTAGCAGCTTGGTTCGTTCAGCCATTCGTCGATTCGACTAAAACATTTCTAGCCGCACAGTCGACAGCAACAACAACGTTTTCTTCTGCTGCCACGTCAACTACGACTTCTCCCTACGCAACTAAATTCGCCGTAATTTGTTGTTGCACATATCGAGCAGACAAAGGAGAAAGATGAAGAAATGACAAAAAAATGATTATTTAAATAACAAATATAGGGGAACGGCAGCTGCACCAGCGGCAGAAAAATAAGTCTAGAGACAGGACCGCACGAAGTTTGGAAGGCTGTCGCCACGTAACGTCAGAACGAAACCACGATAATATCACAGAGGCGGGAATGGGCAGGCAATGCGGAAGCGGGGTGTAAAATGCACAATGCGAGTGAATAATCCTTTAACGACACAGCGTGTTCCGCTGGCACTTCCAAGGTACTTAAGCGGTATTGCTATTTGTGAATAATAATAATAATAATAATAATATATTATTATTATTATTATTATTATTATTATTATTATTATTATTATTATTATTATTATTATTATTATTATTATTATTATTATTATTATTATTATTATTATTATTATTATTATTATTATTATTATATTATTATTATTATCATTATTATTGTCGCAATGGTCCCGCCTGTCAAAAAGGACAGCAATATCGATCACACTGTTGTGACGCCAAGCAAGCATTTACCGGGCACGCTATGTGGATGATAACAAGAACAGTTGGGGTCCGATCCGTTGGCCGGATAGATGACTGGCTGCTAGAACAGACGGCGGCGGCGGCGGAAGCGGCAGAAGCTGGAGGTAGATAAAAGTCGTGCGTCACATACGACGTTCACGAACGAACCCAACCGGCCAACGGAAGATGTAGTATTATTATTATTATTACGGTCCGTCCGGCGTCGAGGCGTCGAGCGGCTAAGCTTCACATTTCATACTCAAGTCGCTGGTGGCCCATACGTGCCCCGGGGGGTGGCGGGGGGTGGGGGGCGTTTAGCTAACCCCCAACCCCCGTACCCCCAAGACTCCTGCGTTGTAAAGTGGCGCTTACTGCTGCTGCTGCTGCTGCGGCCGTCGTCACCCCATTGCTGTTGCTGCTGAAGCTGCTTCTGCTACAACAACTACAACAAACACAACAACAACAACAACAACAAACACAACAACAACAACAACAACAACAACAACAACAACCGGTATCTTCAATGGCTGGCTGACTGATGCCGCCACTGAGACTCGGTACGTGCGCGCTGTGTGACAGCTAAACGACGCAGGCAGACGCGAACCACGTCGGCGTGTTGAAAGCACGTGTTGAAGAATTTCCCCAAATGGTACCACCACCACCACCATCACCACCAGCATCAGTATGACTGGCTGACTGACAGATAGACAGACGGACAGACAGACAGACCGACAAACAGACAGACAGACAGCTAGTCAGGGCAATGACTTCAACGCACCGCCGAATCTTCACCAATCGCGCGCCGGCAGTACCGGCGGAGACGGCACCGGTAACGTTGCTCACAACGATCAGCTGCAGCCACGCAGGTCAACAGCAACTACCGCAACAACAACAACAACAACTGCAGCGGCAACAACAACAACAGCGACACAACAACAACAACAACGGCAGCAACAACAACAACAACAACAACAATAGCGGCAACAACAACAACAACAACTGCAGCAACAAAACAACAACTGATGCAGCAGCAGCAACAACAACAACAACAACTAAAGCGTCAGCAACAGCAACAACAACAACAGCAACAACTGCAGCAACGACGAAAATACCACTGTAAATTGATATTTGGCCCGCGCGAAGTTGACGCTAAGAAACGCTTTCAATTAAACTGGGCGTGTTTACGTTCCGGTAGATGGTGGCATTTCTTCGAGCGACGTTGACGACAGCAACAAAAATGCAAACACGACGACGACGACAACAACAACAACGACGACTACTAATTCTATTACGGTCGTTTTGCGTCGACGTCATAGTAATGAGAATGGCAACAACGAGAAGCGGCAGGACAGCACCAGTAGAACAACAAGCAACAACGCCCAACAACAAGATTAACAGAAGCAGCAACAACAACATCAGACAACGACAATAACAGGAATCGTTATGACTAACCATTCCAGCAAAACGACGACAATGGCATGTATCATGCTATATATATATATTTTTTTTTAAATATTTTTTTGCAAGGCTATTATTGCCTGTGTACGGTTTTTCATGTCATGGCTAATTTTAATCCACTTCAGCATTTATTTTGTCTAAATTGGAAACCATGCAAGCCAAATTAAGAGTGGCCGGACTGGGTCTCGAACCCAGTCCTCCCGAATGCAAGGCAAAGGCTTTGCCACTAAGCCATCTTGCTCGGTAGTTATATATATATATATATATATATATATATATATATATATATATATACACACATATACGCTATCCCAAAAACGTAACCCTCGCGGTTAATTAAATCCGCGAGTTAATTCGGCAAGACTTTTTCCGATGTTCACTCATTGCCTAAGTGGTTAGGTCAGCATTCGTGACATCTTCTGCAATTCTTAGATGCTTCACTTTGCAAAACGCACACGCCTTTAATTATAGTTTCAACTACATGAAAGCTATTATAGGGCATCTCGCCGCAGTGCCAACACATTTCTCTACAAACCTTAGCCGAACAGTTTGCTTAGAGCCTTCACATGAGTCGAGCCTTTGCAACTCATTTAACAACAATATGACGCAGCGTTGCCAAACCTTCCAGCTGTCGATTAGCGCAACTGATGTGGATTTTCCCAACGGGTTTCTCTCTGGTGACTTATGCTATGGTTTTATCACTCTGGAATTCCTGACGACGGCATTTAAAGTCAAAGTAGCTACGGCAACAAGGTCATCCATGAAGGTTGTTGTGTACGCAAGCAAAGAAGCCACGCTTTCGGCATTATCAATCGGAGGTAGATCCAGGTTTTAAAGAACGTCAGGTTACTTTTTAATACATTTGCTTTGTAATGGTTGTTGTTTTATGCGCAGGAAGGTCATATTAGTACCAGACTAAGCAACTACCTCCGTGTTTAATTTACAAAAGCGACTATGCTATATAAAAGTGAGAGCTTGCTTTCAGCCAAGAGGACGTACTTTCGTATCTTTCGAAGACCAATTGACAATTTGGCCAGTGCAAACGAAGTCTATGGGGGAGAGGTCAACATCGAAATAGCAGAAGTTGCTGATGCACTTGTCAGATCCCGTACGAGGATAAAATGAGATGCGCTTTTGCCAGGCATTCGCTGATTTTGAATTTCAGTGCTTTAGTTTCCGCAGGGTGCCGCATTCATCGACAGACAAAGGTAGAAATGTATGTTGTTACATAACAGTTTTGACGTTCCTTGTGCTACGTGAAGGTTAAGCCAAATTTTACCGAATAGGATTATATCGTCAACATAACAGATAATACCGTTCGTCGGGTGATGTTGCTTTATGACTGCATAAAGATTAACGGCAAACACGGAGAACAACATATATGACCTCCATAAGCGGTGTGGAGTTATCTTATGTGGAGTTATCTTAGCCGGCTATTTCATCATCTATAGTGATATAATTGCCCGGCAAAATTTGTCGGGTCAGATTAGAGTGCTTTTATGCAATAAAAAAGAGGCAATGTTGTCGAAGTTGTACGTCATTTAGGATTGTTTTAATAGCAGCTCTAAGGTTGGCAAATATCACACGCGGCGGCAGCCTTTTCGCTGAGGAGATGACGTCGTATTAAAAAGTGTTGACCGGATTATTTACACCCCCAAGCTCGGAATTATTTTCGGAAGCCGTATAAGAGGCGTTTCTACCCTTCCCCGTATTTCAGCTCTATATCGAGGGCTCATGCTGTTACGCCGGTGTCGTTCATCGGAGTTCTAGCAAAGAAAATATAATTTTGATTTCACGCAAGAGAAAGCGCAGATTTTTTTAGCAGTATCGCAATGCAACGCGGATCCCGGCGGATACTACCCGAAATATCCCGTGAATGCGGAATAATCCTTCTGAGCATTCATTTCAAATTTCCTTTCGACATAAACTTTAGATCACAGCTTGACCAGACCTTAAAAATGTGATTACATCGCAAGGATTGAAAACCAGATGCGTTACTTTAATATGTTTGTTTCACACCGGAACCCACGATTAATCCCTAATGGATTTTATTTGTGACTATGAACATGGTGCATGCATAAGCTGACCTTGGACCCTTCAAAACGCGTTAAATCAGCTCGTGTGAACAAAACGCATGAAATTTACCATTATGCTGTCGTGACAAGTGTTAGAAGAGAAATGCAGCCACACAAACAGACATTGAGTACTTTTGAAAAAACTTGTTTCAATAATGAATTAACCCTGTTATTTTTGGGTCACCAGGAATAAGGATTATATTGTGTATAAGTAATTGACTAATTGGGCTGAAGAGCACGCCACTCGGCATTAAATGACACTTTCAGTCGAGCACTAAGATCTGCTGGCTTTCCGTGCGTACTAGAACCTCCGGGTCTATCCACAGATGACGGAAAAAGGCCTGACGGTCTTACTCTAACCCCCTTTGAGCGTGGTCGCATGCTTGTTTGGGACGCAACTGTAACCGACTCATTAGCCCCTTCGATGGTCGGTGCAGGTGCGGACCAGGCAGGTCATGCGTCTAGGTTAGCAGAGGCTAACAAATGTAGAAAATACTCAGGCGTTACTTATCCGCACCAATTTTGTCCGTTGGCCTTTGAAACAATAGGAGGACCAGGCCCGCTTACATTGAAGTTGATTCAGCGCGTGGGTAGAAGCCTTAACCCCTCCACGGGAAACTCAAGAGCATCGGAATTTTTGCGTCAAAGCCTGTCGCTTGACATCCAACGAGGAAACGCAGCATCTGTTCGGGGCACATTGCTGAACTGGGCTAATCCCGGGTGAGATAACCCGTAACCACACGTTAACGCGGAGACAATTGCTCACTCCAAAGTGCTAACATAAAAAGTCATTTAATCAATATGAATTTTACTCTCACGTCTAAAAAAACACTAATTGACTATGAGCTCACATTCATTAGTACCACGTTTTTCGTTACATTTAATTCTAACTTGCGTAATACTATACAATTCTTGGGTTTGGGATTTCGGGGATTGCGTGATGCAAATGCATTATTGGCTCGCAGTGATCAGTGCGGAACTCGCAGACCTATCAAACCACGGATTCCTCATTACCCACCCAGATTCAGAAGTACTAGGTATTTCTTTGATGATCCATATATATAGCGTCGATAATTGGTTCATTTCCCACGGGCAAGAGACTCCCCTTTCTGTCGTAGCCGACTCGAGCCGGCGTCAAAATATATGTGCAACTACAGAACCTAAATAAAATTCAAATACCTTGTGATATATAGCTGACTTTAGTCAATAATACTATTGATTATTATATTAATTTAATTGATACCTTAATGAATTATTTACTAAATTAAATCATTTTGAACTAAGTCAATCAATAGCGATAATAAAATACTACAGTATCGTTTCAGTAAGGTAATCGTTCATGCAGTGCTTCGTCACGAAACAAAATCTAAACATTTCAACATAAGCGGAACAACCAAAGAAACAAGGAAAAAGAAAAATGTCAAACAGATAAATGGCACTAACTAATACACCTAAGCCATTTGCAGCGAATTGCCCTCTATAGCCGTCCTATGATGTTGCTGCATTGTTTAAGCAACAACATTTTTAGGAGGACAGGAGTGTTTATGTGGTTTATGCGAACGGTGGTGTTATGTAACTTACTTTGAGCACGAGTCGTTTCTATGGCGGTGAGCGCTAGCACAACCACCAATGCGTCCAGCACCCTCATCTGGAATGCAAAATAAATGGGCAAAATGTTAACATGTTGTCCAACTACAATTGACGCGCATGTTTTAGCCCCCGATGCACTTGTTCATAAGCCAACCCAATTCCAGAGCGTGAAGAGTGAGCAAGTAACTTTACACGTTTGACGTGTAGCACTTTGAGTTTTAGCCTGGGCAGAGTTTCCGAATAAAGGGTGTCATTTCGACCGGTTTTCGTAGCCGAACCCTGACGCTTGACCTGCATGTCATATGCTCGTACACATATACACACACGTGCAAATAGCAAAAACGACAACACAACAACAACAACAACAACAACAACTTCATCAGCGACAACAACAGCAACAACTTCATCGGAAACGACAGCAGAAATAATGTTCGATGACGAAAACAGCAACAGCGATACCGTGAACCATATCGACGCCGGATCAACAACAATAATTAGCAACAATGACAACCACTACAGTAACCAGCTGACAATGTCACGCAAGTTAGCCTGCTGCCGATGTAAAGCGCCCCATAACAACAATTACAAACATTCAACTTTAAAAACAACACCAACAACAATAACAACAGCAAGTCAGCGCGTGCAAGAATTATTCCTAGACTACAACACTGACATCAAACATTCCCTGTCAGAGAGCAGCAAAAACGACAGCAACAACAATCACAACAAAAACCTGATAACATCAACTACAAAAAACTGATAACAGCAACAACAACAACAACAACAACAACAACAACAACAACAACAACAACGATAACTTGATAAAAACAACAACGACAACAACAACAACAACAACAACAACGATCACCTGGAACGATTAATACCGCTCGACTGTATATAACCAACTCTGTAGCGTCGTCGTCGTTGTCGACGGAACTTCGGCGCAAAACACGATTGGATGCACAACGAATCACCTCATCGTCGGTGAAGAATTGAAAGAAAACATAGGCAAAAGAACGGAGGAAGACAAACGCAACGAGAGAAACATGACCGACGTGAGAGAACAATGACCGACGAAAACGAACGCACCGTTACAAAATCAAAATAAAAGTGATGGAACTTTGACGACGGCTGCTGCGTCTTATATCCGATGCCGGCCGGTGTCGTCGTCCGTTCGATCGCCCGGCTTAGATTTACACAGATCATCATCAGCAGCACAAATCATCATCAGCAGCAGCAGCACAAATCACTATCATGATCGCACAATCACCATCATCACCACGATCATTGTCACCATCATCACCACGATCATTGTCACCATCATCACCACCACCATCATCATTCTAGTTGTTTTCGTCGTTACCCGCATCATCGCATTATATTAACAACAGCATTCTTGTCGATTTTTCAATGTTGTTGCTGTTTTGCTGTTTTTTTTGGGGTGGGGGGGGGGGGGGGAGGGATGGGGTATTTTGTTAGTTTTTGCAGCCGTCGGAAGTAAAAAGAAGGAGCTTGTGTCCATGTCCGAAGCTGCTTCCTACGGATATTTATATTCCCATTCTCTCGTTCCATCTATCTATCCCGTTCTTCCTTCCTGTTGGTCTTGCTTGCGTGCCTTCTCTGGATCTACCCCTCAGTGGGGGCGCGCATTCATTCACACGACAGCTTTTTGGTCCTCGACATGAGTGACGCGATAAAGCCGACCGATTTGTTCGGCTTCGATTTCGGTCACAATACGATAATCGTAATATTAAAATCACCTGCTGAAGATAGCTGAAACTTTGTATCTTTTTATGAATGGAGCTTTGCATATATATATATATATATATATATATATATATATATATATGTGTATGCGTAGCGAGCAACATAAGAGACATGTACAGATAAAAAGTCAAAAAAGTGGAATCAATTACCGTTATTGCCCGCCCTCTAAGGGGGTCCAGTGAATTCCACGTATATTTATAAACACACTTTCACATCTACATCACACGAAAAAAAATAAAAAATAAAAAAAAATATATATATATATATATATATATTAAAACTTCACTCCGCGCTGTTCTGCTTGTATTGTTTAATTCACCGGTGTATATACATATGCGTGTTACAGCGTAAGTCTGTCAATTGTAGGGCGCACGTGAGGTTGTCACGGTACAATCTGAGACTTCGGTTTCCGGAAGCGTGGCCACCACTGTCACAATGTGTAGTTTTCATACTTCTAACGCAAAGGTGCTGCCTAAATCATGATCTGGCATTCGGCTTGCCTAAGTGATGCTTAATTAGCCGGCCGCAGGCTCGTCCGATGAAGGAGCAAGTTGACTCGAACAGGCTCTGGGCCGCTAACGATGGTTCAGGTGTTGCCAACGGATTGAAAGCAGTGCGAGTCTTGAAGGCACGTATTTAAGTATAGGTCTACCGTGTTCTGACTCTGGCCTTACAGGCCTCACCTACATACAGCGCAGCATACTCGAATGGTGTCGACGTGAATTTTGAAGCGTTTACAGCCGAGCGTTTACCACGTACCCTACCGTCATACCATGCCTACACTTGGGCTTGAACGATTTGAGCAGAATCGACGTCCGTCGAAACGCCGACCGAGACAGTGGGCCTAGTGCTTTCTAATGCAGACACTGGTGACGACCGCAGATATGCGGGAGATATAGCTAATGTGTCACTAATTTTGCCTTCAAAAAAGCGAAATTTTAATATAAAAATAAACTCTTATTTTTCGGTAGAAGCTGCCACCGGTTGGCACCCTCACACACATACTCACACGAATGAAACGGTTGTCCTACGGCAGCTAGTCTTCGACTGCTGCCACCAGTAAAAGTGCCAATAGTCTTATAATACTAGTTTTGTCGGTGCTGCTTACACTTGTGTTGCACATGGCGCCGTGCTTAGGTCCTTTATTCTCGACCATCCAATCAGGTAGATAGATAAGTAGGTAGATAGATAGTTAGTTAGTGATACAAGCGTTGGCGGACGATGCAATTTTTGCCCAAGACGAACGTGTGAAATGGTTGTAGAATTGAAGGCGGGGACACGGCAATATTCGGCGCCGCTGCGCAGCGTTAATCTCCGAGCCTGTCAACGGTCCGGATTCGTCGATCGTAGCCCATGACCACTTGCGGTCAGCATTTCCATCATTATGGTTAGCACCATCATCACCCATCATTTTCACCTTCGTGGTCGCTGTCATCCCCCTCATCATTGTTGGCTGTTGTGCTCGATCCGCCATCCTCCCACCGATGATGGAATCGTTGCAAATCCATCGACAAAGAGGGATAGTGCGTTCGCTATTATAAAGTCTCATCGGCGTCAAAACAATTGATTGGCCTGTTCACTTCGACAGCAATTCGGCTGACGTTAGCAGCCAGCTTCTCCCAATTCACTGACTGATTGGCTGACTGATAGACGATCAAAACTAGACTTTCCATCGAGTGATTGTAGCATGCCCAGGTGGGAACCGTTGCTAAGTGTCTTAGGAGAGGTGGGCACTTTGTAGGGAAAGAATCCAGATGCACGAACATAAGTGGAACACTCACACACATATTGTATATACGCACATTGTACATTGTATTGTATATAGTATATGCATTTAGAGCCCGTATGACTCTGCAACTGTTAATGCCACCACAACCTCTACGTGTAGATCTACTATGAGAAAAAAATTTATCTATTATTTCCTGCTAAAATGCCGCTTAGCACCGGTCTGGGGCGAGCGCTTGTGCGACCCATGTTATGCTGTACCACCTCTGCCGTTACCCCCTGCCTCCCGCCTCTCCTCCGTGCCCTATGGCCCAGCCCGTGCTGTCAGTGAGCATCGACAAATGAGCACGATTGGGCCAAACTTGGGCAGATTTTCGTTCCGAGAGCGACTGACAATGATGCTCACGGCAATGATGGCGGCAACTGTGGTCCGATCGCTTTACACACGCGCTCCAGCGACGCAAACAACGGCAGAAGCAGCAGTGGGGGTGGTTTGCGGTATTTGCCCGTCCTTTCGTCCCTTCGTCCAACGACCGCTGACCGCAACCATTATTCCAGGTTAGCTTTGTGAGCGAAATAACGCGCGGTAGCGACACCGGCAACAACACCAACAATGACAACGATGACAACAGCAACAACAATGGCAACAACAACAACCACGATAAAAATAACTATGGAGTGATTCAACAAACCCTGTCAAACTGACAAACGGCCCCGGATCTAGCCGGTAGCGCGCCGCCAATCCAACGGGCAAGCCAAACGGTCATTGGCCACCATCCGATGGGTCAATCAATAGTGAGGCGGCGCTGTCTGCGCTATGCATATATATATATATATATATATATATATATATATATATATATATATATATATATATATATATGTATATATATAAAAATCGGTGGTGTAGATCAATTCGTTGGACGGCCAAGGGGCCAAGGGACGGGCAGAAGGACCGGCTGGCCAGAGTGGTAAACAAGGCGGCGAAGGGCGACGTTTTGGGGTAAACATCGGCGCTTCTGACATTTGCTATTGCTGCTTCATCAGCACCTGTCTGTCTGCTTGTCCGTGTGTGCCCGCCTACTAGATGACGGATTGCCAGTCCGTGGTTTTGGCAACAAAGGACCACTTAGCGCGTAAGATGGGTGCCGCTGCCACTACTGCTGCGACGGTGGGGCTCGCCCCTGAAGTTTATCGTCATGGATTTGAGCACCGGCAGCACGAGCAGGACCAGGATAGTTGGCAGCGCCTGGTGGGGGGTGGAGCACGCTCTTGTGTTGATTCCCTTCCTGCTCTAACCACTTTCACTATCACGATTACTTCAATGAAGGTGGCGGGGCGGCGACGGCCATAACAGCAATAGGACCAGTTTTGTCATCATCATCATCAACTGATGAACAACAACAATAACGGTCTTGGAAGTGGTGGAGAAGCATCACAAACCGGCCGTTTGTGGTCGAACACCGTCGTAGCCGTTAAATAGCAAATGAAACGAGCCAACACCGATGGGTTTTACGTAACGAATTTTCATCGTTGTTTTGTTGAAAGCGCCTTCTTGAAACAAACAAACGGTCAACGTTTGCGAGTAGAGGACGACGGGCATAACACCATGGCGACGACGATAGCGGTATTCTGGCGGTACATATTGCTATGGCGACGACGACAAAGATACTCTGACATATCACCATGGCGACCACGACGGCGGTGCTCTAACATATCACCATGGCAACGACGATGGCACGTTGACATTGACGGCACGCCGGTATGCTCCATGACACCGGCGGCATTTTACCATGACCATGACAGGTCAACATTATGGCGACGACGGCACATTGACGTATCGCCATGGCAACGACGGCACATTGACGTATCGCCATGGCAACGACGGCACATTGACGTATCGCCATGGCAACGACGGCACATTGGCGTATTGTCATGACAGCGACGGCATGTCACCATGACGACTGCACGTCGGCATAACACCATAACGAGAACGGCACGTCAGCATATCACCGTGGCAACGATGGCATGGCAGCGTAGCGCCATGGCAACGACGGCACGTCAGCATATCACCATGGCAACGGCGGCACGTCAGCATATCACCATGGCAACGACGGCACGTCAGCATATAACTATGTCAATGACGGCACATCAGCATATCACCATGGCAACGACGGCACGTCAGCATATCACTATGGCAATGACGGCACATCAGCATATCACCATGGCAATGACGGCACGTCAGCATATCACCATGGCAACGACGGCACGTCAGCATATCACCATGGCAACGACGGCACATCAGCATATCACCATGGCAATGACGGCACGTCAGCATATCACCATGGCAACGACGGCACGTCAGCATATCACCATGACAACGACGGCACATCAGCATATCACCATCGCAACGACGGCACGTCAGCATATCACCATGGCAATGACGGCACGTTGGCATGTTGCTATGGCAACGACGGCACGTTAGGATATCACAGTGACGACGACGACACGTTCGCAGATAACTATGACGACGACGACGACAACGATCACAACAACAGTCACGACTACGGCAGCCGTGATAGCTGACAACGATAAAGGTAGCAAGAACAACAGCGGCAGCAGCGACAGCCATCTTGTTCTCATCGTTAACCGTGATTGTTGAACCCCCGTTGCAGTCGCCGTTAGAAACCGCATCGTGCTCGCCGGCACGAGCAGCGACAGCGGTGGCGGAAGCAGCGGCGTGTTCGTCGTGCGCATTTCGTCTAGATTTTGAATGAGATGACGATTACGATTACGACGACAACGATGATGATGATGGCGATCATGGCGAGGATGATGATGATGATGACGATGCTGCTGATGATAGTAATGACGATTATAAAAGTTATGCTAGCGTCGCGCGACAACATCAAGTCTTCGTCTCGACTTAAGTCACGATTTATTTGCTCTTGGCCCTGCCTAGCTCAACGCCGTGCCATTTCGTTCGTCGTCGTCGTCACCAGCATCGTCTTCCTCGTTCTTTACTTCCCTTCTTTCCGTGTGTGTCCACGCACGCCTTGATGATGACGACGACGACGACGCACAGTTATATGCACCAGACGAATCACGTGACGGAAATAGGCCCGTAACTAGTTTATATATATATATATATATATATATATGTTCCAGTGTCTTGTCTACATAAATAACTTGTAGTATATATATATATATATATATAGCAGCAAGTTCTGTTGGATATTTGAGGCATCTTCTAACCTGGAAACCTAAGCTGCTTGGTCCGCACCTGCACCGAGCACCGAAGGGGCTAATAAGTCTCATATATATATATATATATATACATATAAGGCGAGCACTGCCGAGTGTGCAAACGTATTGTAAATGATTAATAAATCATCACAATAGTTTCTATATATATATATATATATATATGGCACTGAGTCCAGTGTTTTGGTTTGATGGCGACCCTGTGATAGTTACGTTGGTGCAGACGATACTTTTGTCATGCTCTTCGACATTTTTAAGGAAAAGAACGCAGAAGCTCAGGAATTTATTTATGCCGTTTGCAATGAACCTATATGACACCCCTACATCGACACACTTAATGTCGCGAATGATCTAATCTATCCACACGCCCACCATGTGTGCAATCTTTGCAATTGTCAAATTTGCATTGCAGTCAACAAGATACATTATTTCGCCCGCATTCACCATCGAAGGCCGACCCATCCGTGGCGGATTCATTCAGCGCAAAGTATTCACTACTAATCACACTACTACTGCATTGCAGACTTGACAAAGAAAGTGTATAATTACACGCAAATGGGTGTTAGTAGGTGCCATGTTTTCTCACTTAAAAACTTAAGAACTTAAATTGCTGTTTGCATATAAATTTAGATCAAAGCTAATTCATTTTTATTACGTTGAGCATTTTGTTAATTACATACACTTTGACATAAAAAAGGTAATTTTTCTCGACCCAAGGCTTCCTATTTTTAAAGGAATGAGAAAATTGAAATAAGAAAAGCTCTAGCGTAAGGGACAACGGTAGTACCACTCAAAGCCAACATGTAGCAACAGCAATTACAACACAATACAGCTTCGAAAACAACGGAAGCAACAGCAATTACATAGCTGGATTAGAGTGCAGAGCTGCAAAAGGAAAGGATTCCGTCCACATCGAGAATTAAACGTGAACATTCTTACGTCTTCTCAATGTCTGCCGAAATACGGAAATCGCACATTTAGACGTGTATGTACAGGCCTGTACGCCATGTACAGGCATATGCTTATTACACATGTGTATCGTACTTTCATTCAAATATCTTGGCTTAATTGATGTTTGCTAATTTATATAATCAATAATATGACAGCAATCACGTAATGCCGTTCTATACAAACAGAAAGCCCGACCAAAATTAGAATGTTATCATTTTCCATTCAGCTCTACCTTGTGCATATTTACCTGTGTAATCCATTTCCTTTGGTATGAGATATGATATATTTATCCTATGAGCCGCAAAATCGACGATGACATTTTACTTTGACGATTTTTATTACTAGCAGGCTCGGCAGGTTCCGTCTCTAATACAATACGATATGGTCACCCATAATATATAATCAACCGTGCTAGTGTTGTTTCTAGAAAATTGTAATACTGCATCTAACATGCAAGCTGCAACAGTATTAGAACTGAACATCGTAATGACAAAATACCTTGTCAAGCGAACACTGAAAAAAGAAAAATTACTGATCCTCCCACCTAATCAATATTTTTTTTGGTGAAGCATCTTTCAACATATACATCAATACCTTATAAAGATTGCCACAGAAACTTGACCTGGCGTGAAATAATGACATTGATAAGAGCAAGATTCTCGCAATTCAACTACACCTTACAAGCATTTTCCTCATCGTCATATTTAGAAGAAGAGATAGATACCTAGCACAAAACAAGCAAGCATATACCAAGCGAAGTTTAAAATATTAATTTCAAACGGACACTTAGATAAGAGCAAGTCTTTTTATAAGGATTGCTCTACAAGCAAGGGTGATCGCGGGATCAGACTCATGCTTTTTTCAGGTTGAACGCTCTGGTCTGCATACTCTGAGAAATCGCAGAAGGTCGGTCGGAAGGATGTTTTAGAATACGTCGAAAAGCCAACTCGAAAGGCCACCGCGTCATGCGCTGGCCTTTCGAGTTGCATACTTGGCGGCATGAAATCCCTTTAGCCTAAAGCTCTGCCCTGGCCTCAACAAAACACCCTGCTAAACCCTGGTTTCGTTTGCGTAGCCGCGGGCGTTGACAATAGGCCATCCGGTGTGCAGATCATTCCTATGCATGCTATGTGTAAAAAATGTGTACTCCAATGGCCTAGACCGACTGCGTTTTCTCAAAAGCTTCGGCCGGCTCTTAAGAGGGCTGGTTGATGTACCATACATATGCGAACCGAGTGATTTCGTATTTACCAGTAAAGCAAGGCTAACGGGCTGGAGTAACCGTTCTGTTACGGGCAACGGCAACCGGGATTCTCTTAGCCTGGAAGCAGACACCTCACAATTGTGCGGCAGCTTGAATGCGAATATTCAACTACTGATAAAATGAAGTTGTAACTTTACCCATATACGAGTATAGCGTCGTTGGCAACGGTCGACTATACATGCTCGAGACATCGCGCCGCTAGCGTTCCTGAGGGCAAGGCACACAGCAAACCACTCACCTCAATGCATAAACGGGTACTCGCGCCAGGCTTTACCCAAACAATACATAGTTGAGGCAAATGCGCAAGAGAATACGCCCATCCTTATCTCTTTCAGGAGACAAGGATCAGCAAGCGTATTAAATGCATGCATACAAACGCGATGCCCATGACAAGTAGATAGATAAAAGGATAGAAAGAAAGAGGGAGTGGAAAATATGTATAGAGAAATCGAAGGGTCAGGCAACAAACCGACAGAGGTTGTATTTAAAGACCGGTAGACAAGACCGAGAGAGGGCGAGACACGCGTAGCGTGACACCCTAGTCGTGCAATCGAGAACAAATGTACGGCAGGGATACGGCTTATCGCCGTACGATTATCGACTAGTCCAATGCTGGTAAAGTCCCACCGCCAGATCATCGTTACCACTCTATGCTCCGCCCACTTCACCCGGCTCTCGTCCCGGTTGCTCACCTGGTACGGGTTTGCTGCGCACCCCCATTGCTAACATTGATGAGTGGACGCACGTTCATACATACGGGCAGTATGAGCAGAGCGGGGGGGGGGGGGGTGGTTTCGGGTGCGATTAATCTAAAAATGGATGTGGCATTTTGCCGTTTTGGCGGGCGTCAGCAGCGGGGGAGGGGGGGTGGGGCAACAAATGACGTCTTGAGAATGAGCCGCTGGAAGCCGCTACCCGCAGAGTTGTCGCCTTCCGCCGTCGTCGACCGCCGGATCGACGGTACGAAGAACGCAACGGTACGAGCACAAACCATGAGGCGAAAAGATGCCTAGACAACTACGTCAACAACTTGGGGCTCGCTCGGGTTCTCGCTTTCAGTTGGCGAGATGCGATGCGATGGGGACCAACGACACGAATCAAGCCCGCACCAACCGCCCGCCGTGAAAACACGACAGCCGCGCTTGGTAGCACCAGAGACAATATCAAGTACAGCAATAAAAACAACAACAGCAGCAACAACAACAACAACAACAACAGCAGCAACAACAACAACACTAGCAAGAAGAACAACATCAGCAATAGCAACAACAACAACACGAACAACAACAACAACAAAAACAACACAAACAACAACAACAACAACAACAAGACAGACGTGGCGTGGCCCCACTGTCCAACGTGGCGGATTGAAAGGTCACCACCCCCTGAAGCTGCTATGAAGAATAAACCCATCGCTGTTGCTGCTGCTGCTGCGGCGATCGACGCTGTTGCCACTAGAGTAGCGGGCAAACTAAGCCAGTAGCAGCAGCCCCACGCACGTGGCGATTGACGAGATGCTGGTGATGGTGATTATCACGCGGACGGACGGTGATCATCACGGTGGTGACGATCACGGTCCTGCTGTGACGCCGATTGCTGTGGACTGACGACGGTCAACCGGATCGGGATACAGAGACTAGAGATGTTGGCGACCCGATGCCGAATGCAGGGCCAGCACGAGAGATAGCCTCCTTCCTGCTAGATAATGTAGCTGAGATAGCGACATTATCTAGCAGGAGGCTGCTGGTGTTGCTGCTGCTGTCGCTGCAGGATAATCGTAATCATTTCGTGGGGTCGTTTTCGTCGATTGTGGTAATGATGATCGTGCCAGTCCAAGCAGTCATTGGGATCTGTCATCCTCATCACAGTCATCGTCAGAGTCAGACTCGCCTACCTGAGATTTGTCTGTCTGACTGGTTCCCGGTCTGTTCGTTTATTTGTCCGTCAAATCATTTGTCGACTGCTCTGCTGCTGCTGATCTCCCTTTGTCTTGTTAAATTGTCGCTGTCATCAAGTGTCCTTGCCTTTCTTGGCGTTTCTGCAGTTGCTGCTGCTGCTGTTGATGTAGATGTTTTGCAGCTGTCGCTGCTGCTGAAGCTACGGCATTTCGACTCTACGGGATCGGGCAATTTGTCAAGCAGCCAGCTGACTCAGCACCGAGTCAGTGGGCTGACTCAGTGCAACCAACTGAAATAGCGGGCCGGAAGACAGCAGAAGGATGCTTTTGCTCACTACATCTGAACGAGCGAGGCCCTCATGTCGTGGTCGCGCCGACGGCGACAGTCACCGTGACAACAACAACAACAACAATAATAACAACAACAAAAGCAACAATAGCAGCAACGATAACAACAACAACCACCACCACAGGGACAACAACAACAACCACCACAGGGACAACAACAACCACCACGAGGACAACAACGATCGCCAAGGCGTAATCGGCGTTGCCTGATAGGCGTGTCGATTATTTAACCCCGAACCAGCAGCATCAGTGGCGTCGGTCTGAAAATTGCTGCTTTTTCGAACCAACATGGGCGTCCATTTCATTATACACATTATCTTTCTAGATATCTATGAGTGATCGATTGATCTGCCTTTGTACTTATTGTTGTTGTTGTGTTGTTGTGTTCCGTGTCCGTATTGTGTGTCAGTGTTAGCGTTCATTCAGCTATGTGTTTGCACGCTCGTTCTAGGGCAAAGTTTCACTGCTTTTGCGTGTTTTAACAGCCCCGCATTGTAACTAT
>QVRM01004869.1:32500-68440 GCA_003439945.1 Dermanyssus gallinae | reverse complement strand
GCATTCGGGAGAGACTGGGTTCGAGACCGGCCACTCTTAAATTGGTTTGCATGGTTTCCAATTTTAGACAAGGGTAAATGCCGGGGTGGATTAAAATTAGCCACGACATGAAAAAAACCGTACACGGGCAATAGCCTTACGGGTAATCTAAAAAAAGTTTTAATTGCAGTGTGATTTTCTAAGTACCGATGCTTAATGATTCGCCTCTCTTGCAGCGAGAGGGGCGTGACAGGTCACAGGTGTTCCTGCAGAAACGAACAGCTGTATGCCTGACACATTACCCAAATGGGTGCATTATACCTCCATCACTTACTAGACGGATCGGGGATCAGCAATAGCAGCAGATTTTCATCGAAATCCAATGGCCATACATGCTCGCAAACCTCAAAGATCTTCTTTTCTTCTTCTTCTTCTTCCTCCTTGTCTGGTTCTCGACACTTCCTCGCGCCGGCAATCTCCGCTGTTGTCGGGTCGCCTTCGAAGGACTTCATAAAGTTCACCAGCGCCTTCAGTCAACCGAGGACTAACCGCTAACATCGGCGATCTTGAATTGCAGCAGCAGCAGCAACTGCAGCAGCATTACCACAAATACGAGCGCGCACGGAGACTCACCAAGCCTGGGGACGCTACAATCCATTTTGAGTCGAGGTGACAGCTGCTCTTGCCACTGTTCGATGATGTCGGGCAACCGGTGAAACGACAGCAAAAACAGGTGCAGCGTTTATGTAGGCGACTGATTACCACAATCCCGAGATATTTATCTGCACATTGAAACGACAACAATAACAGTAACGGCAACAACAACAATAACAACAACAACAACAACAACACAACAATAACAGTAACGGCAACAAAAACAATAACAACACAACAATAACAACAACAACAACAACAACAACAACAACAACAACAACAACAACAACAACAACAACAACAACAACAATTTGTTGCGGCAACTACGGCACCGCGGCTCGGTCTAGAGCTCCTCAACACGCTCGTTGGACGTGCACCTCATGCCTGTCTTCTTCCACTACAACCAGCACTGCTGCAGATGCTTCTACTACCACAGCGACTTAATTGATTTTACGTACGATCGACCTCACGCGACCTCACGCAACAACGCAAGTCCCGTTAGGTTATCCTAGTGATGACAGATGACTGAGTGAATCGGTGGTCGTCCAGCCAGACCTAGTAGTAACTGTAAGTGGGATGGAACTCTACGGCGTGTGAGCAGATAGCTCGGGTCGAGAGTGAAGCCGGGTCGGAGGTTATGCGTGGCAAAAGACACCCAGGCTTCTTGGCTTCCGTCAGACTCGCCACACTCGACGGTCACGGAAATGAAACAGTTCGACAACAATTTCGAACGAATTCGCGACTACTACAAACTGCAGCTGCAGCAGTGACAGCAACAAATTCAGAAATAGCCGCAGCGGCAGCAGCAGCAGCAACAATAGCAACAACAAGAACAACAATAGCCGGCGTGATCTCTCTTTCTGCGCTAGAACAACAACAACAACAACAATACCAGCAATATCATACTAATTTTCTATCTATCGACAGAGCTGATCACTCTTACTGACTGACTCTTACTGACATTCAAGTCGGAAGTCGGCCGCCGATATATCTATCTATGCATGATCCCACGCTCAAGGTTCGCACACACTCACCATCATCGTCACAATCATCACACACGTTATACAACGATACAATCAGTGATCCAGAATGCGGCCAGACATGCTGTCGCCAAGTGTTTATTTGTTGTTGTTGTTGTTGTTGTTGTTATTGATGCTGCTACTCTTAACATAGGGCCAGACCGCGCTGAAAACCGCCTTGCCGAGTCGTGGTCGCAGTTGTTGTTGCTATCGCTGCTGTTGTTGTTATTGTTGCTGCTGCTGCTACTACTGTTGTTGTTGTTATTGTTGGTGTTGTTGGCACTGGCCCACAATCATGTGGATGTGAGACGCGTGATCTATTGCCGCGTACAGTCTTCTCTCCGTCCGGTTTTCGACTTTCCACCCATTTATCAGTTTCGCAGTAGACAGTGGCGGCCACAGCCCAGCAGAGCAGGTGTGTATGTTTGTATGTATACACTCAAAGACGGCTATCTGCGGTAGGACGGGTGAGAGTAAGGAAACCGGCGAGGGTAGCCTAACAGCCAAACAAACAAGAAGATTGGCTGGTGCTAGAGAAGAAGCCGCCGTCCCCTAGGTAGCAGCAAACACTTCGGTCAGCTAGCAAGTACTGTTTGGGCTGTGGGTTGGTGGAAGACTGTGAGTAGTCCAGTGAGTCCAACTTGAGCGGCGGCAAACCCGTAATGAGGTATACATCGGTCGTTGTTGGTTGAGCTTCAGCAGCAGCAGCAGCAGAAACAGCAGAAGAAAAACAAGACGGCGACGAAAAAAAAGAAGCATCAGCTGAAGTAGCAGAAAAAGAGGCACAAAATGATGAAATAGAAAATGTAGTCGCCCGCTAGATTCGCCAGTCAATGTTGGGCCCAGCACAAACGAAGCACATCCAGCCTCCTATAGATCCAACTTCTTACTACCCAAGCAGCCGGGATCGGAGGTGATGTCAGCTAGACCCTAGCTTAGATAGAATGACGGTTTCTTTTCCTCTGCTGCTCTGTCCTTTCCTCTAAGCTGTCATGACGAAAAACGCAGCGCCGCCCATGTTAATTGGCGTATTGTCATAGAGTTGAGCAGAAGAGTGAAAGCTGAGGCGCATAGAGTACAGGAGAGGAGGCTGATGCAAGAACTTCAACATTGAGCAACGGAGACCTTCTTCATGCGCCTGACAGACTAAAAAGTTGCGTCTCGAATGCCCGATACGCCGAGGATACTCGATTGACCCGGATGGATGGATCATCTTTGTTTGCCCGGTCTAGTAAAATGATTGGTACGGATCGAGCGTGCTGCCGCCTCCTGTGGGAGACATTATATTACTGCTGGATTTGCGCAACGAAATGAACTCTTTCTCGTTGTTTGTCGTACTCTTCGACAAACGAAAAGTTGACTTAGAAAAGATGGACGGTTAATTATTGTTTCGTCGCTGCCAGTTGTCCTATCATGCTATGTATGCTAGATATCATCGTGCGCGTATCGTAGACCTTTTGAATGCGCCACGGCCTGTTCGGCTATCGGCGCGGCGTTCTGGAGGGAGCAGTAGAAGCGGTTATATAATATTAAATTGATAAAAAAAAATATCATTAAAATTATTATTATTATTATGCATCGTGCGTCACGCGTGAATGTCTGACGGCAGTGAAATTGAACGCGAAAGAGGGACGCAGAAAGAAAGAGGATACACTTGTTTAATGAGAATTTGAAAAAGGATAATTTTGCTCAAATTATTGCGTTCCCTGCGGCGCGAACCGTGACGCATTCGAGTGTTGCCTTAATGCAAATGAAAAAGGGAAAACAAGCATTTGCCGCCTTGAATCGCTTGCCGTCGAAAACAATGGCAGCAAACCGTCCAGCAAAGAGTCGTCATTCGAGGGCATCAAATAGCACAATGATATTTGACTCGGCATGTCACGTTAAATACTAACGCCGTCTGCGTTGTCTCTCAAGTGGCGTATTACGGATAACGTCTAATGTCTCTTTAGATTCTGGTTGTTCAAGAAGCTAGCATTGTTCGTACGACACTTGTACGCCTTGTAATTGAACTCGCACTGGTAGGCTGTGTTCTAATATATATATATTTTTTTAACGCTCTGACAACCACATTTTAGACGCTCGTAAATAAGCTAAGCTGCTTGGCACGATATCGTCTAAATGCATCTATCGTCATTGCGTTCTCGTACTGGAATATACGGGAGTGTTGCTTTTAACGCCCTTATATAGGTGTACGTTGATAGTTCATAGCGACTAGTTTGGTCGGTTATGCACCACTGTGTGGAAATTAGTTGAATTCTTAGATAAGTTGGATTTTTTTCCGTTATGTTAATCAGCCGCTCTTAAAACGTGGTCTGACCTATGGTACGCGCGACAGCAGCCAGGACGAAATGATTCCTCGCGCTGATTACTTCTCGACTCCTATTTTATTTATTTGTTCACCGTCACTTAAATGGGTATGAAAAGAAACCTACATAAACATACATTATAATCACATAGAATACAAATAAGGTGGTAATAAGTAAGGTAGGGTCATGCGGGTTGTAAACCCGCCATGCGTTATGTGCGGGTTGTGCAGTTCCGGTGGTGAATCCCGTGCATCGCATTGATTACCAAGCCAATACCACGTAGGGCAAGGAGGGTCTTCTGTAGAGGTCTTCTCTACGGGAGTCAGGCCGGAGACGGCGATATAACTGGTTGTTAGTGGATTGGAGAATTTTTCAATTAGTCCTTTAGAGAATAATAGAGAGACAGACATGCTTTTTTTTTAAGCAAGCGAGGGAGATCGCTAACGAGCGTCCTTACATTTGAGGAAACCCCAAGGTCTGTATGCAAAGGCGGAGGGGGAGAAGGGAGCACCATCATCGAGCCGGATTGTGCATGATGATGATGATGATGAAATCTGTGATATATTAAAAATTATTTTTAATAAAGAAACTTTCTATTGTATGAGGCTCCCAAGGTCCGCGACTTATCTGATAACTATATTGCGCAACGCGGTGCCAATGGTCTACAAACATCCTGCAGACTGGCACGTTCCGCGCAAAGCCTTTTTTGATAGTGTTTGTGAGGATCGAGTGATGGTGGACTTGCCTGCTCTGAAGTCGTGTCGTACGGTAGGCGTCCCTCCGCGAGTCACTTGTTGGATGAGCCGGTCTACAGCAGAAGAAAAAGAGAGGCTTTCTTGATGTGCTTGTTGCTGGGGTCCAAGTCTGGGCCAAAAACCCGGCTCAGCTTTAGCTTCTCC
This sequence comes from Dermanyssus gallinae, assembly GCA_003439945.1. Taxonomy (NCBI): domain Eukaryota; kingdom Metazoa; phylum Arthropoda; class Arachnida; order Mesostigmata; family Dermanyssidae; genus Dermanyssus; species Dermanyssus gallinae. The sequence continues at coordinate 63,580 of QVRM01004869.1, read as the reverse complement.
ACTGTGAAGTCGATCTCTGCTAGAGAGAAGCGCATCTAGCAAACTTGTAAGGGCTCTTGCCAGTTCACATGTCGGAAGCCGTGGGGAGTTGAGACAGTAGTGTTGGTGAGACAGTGTGGAGGGGCAGCTACCGAGTGACTTTGCAGTTCGCAAAGCTCAGTAGGAATTGCCCTTTCCAAGGCGTGCTCCGTTTGGCACTGTAAAGTAATGCGACTGGCGCGTTTCCGGAAAAAAGTGACGACGTGGGTGATTGGCGTGGCCCCTGAAGGATATATCCGCGGGGGAGAGATTTTTTGACAAAGCAAAAATATCTATGGCTAAAGTTCTCTGAGCATCCGATAACATCCGAGTTACCTCTAGCAGAGGACAGCCGAGTCGTTCTTAACAAGCACAGTGCGCATACTTCTAAGACGAGGATGTAAACGCTGTCCAAAGAACGACCCCCTTCTGTTGGAGCCCGGGCAAAGCACTGGTGTTGAAAAGTTGATCATACCGAAGGCCTTCAAGGCAACGATCTCAATTAAGATTACCACGTCAAACGGATAGGAGTTGCATCAGCAAATCTCTTGTTGCCGAACTGGGGGAAACTGCCCTCCGGTAGGGGACTTCTTATCCCACAGATCCCAGTCATGTCAGTACTGTATATCTGGGAGTTACTATAGAATTTTAAAAATGTTTTTTAGGCAATGAGACGGGAGCGTTACTACCTACAACGCCAAAAAAAGAAGCAAACAACGAGGCAATCGCTGCAAACTTTTGTTATAAGTCGCGATCTCACTTGCAGTCGTAGCCTCGAGATAACACTTGATGCCACGTCTGTGTGTTGCCTTCCTGAATTGTAATTAAACTTAAATTTACAATTTTGTTCCGACTAAGTTTGCGTTTTGTTGTTCAACTCGCGTCCGGCGGTTGGAAATGAAAGCAGAACTAGGCTTTTGTTTATAAATTCCAAAAACTTGTCCACTGTGTGCACTTTGATCACAAGTGTGCTTGAATTAACCGGATATCTCTGCTAAGTAAGTTACCAAAATTCAAATATAAGTTATGGTCTAGGCATACAAGCGAATCTTCCATTTGTAAAATATGTTGAAGTTGAACTCAAGGGTTTTACCGTGCAGTGAAGTGTACGATCGTACGAAACTTCCGTAAGCTATTGACCGCATTTCTATTGATAGTCGCATACAAAGGACATAAATTAATATAATTTATGTCAAGTTGTTCTCTGACATCGTTGTTCGAAATCTTGAACAAGTTCTGTTTAAACTTAATTGTATCATTGTATGATTATTCCTTACAAATATTACATTCATATTTATGAAACGTTACTTTAAGCATGGATGCAGAATGATTTTAACAGTAATGTATAGAAAGTCGTGCCACAGTGAAAATATTTCTCAAGTGTTTCGTCACAGGGAACCCAAGTATGTGGATATGTCAGACTGCCTAATATGGGGCATAGCAGACATACATTAATTTAGCGCAGGCAAATCTTCCCACGCTAAGCGCTAGATCTACAAGCAGCTTTAACTTGAGCAAACGGTCAGTGGCATACATCGACAACGGACTTGGAATTGCTTTTCCTTCTATATTGAGCGTAGACGTTTGGCGTAGTACATTCGATTCCTAGGTCAATATAGTTATGGATGTTAACAAATCCTAGGATTCGCTTATTGACTCATGAGACATCAGTACGGGCTAGTTCTCGTTCCTACATTGAAAGTTCATCACTTCTGCAAATATTTTGGTGGAAATCAATGGCCTATATCTTCTAGTTATTAGGTGCTGTATGGCTAACATACGTTATGCGCTACCACGATGCGATCTACATATAGCAATTTGTGGTTGGGGCTTTTTCTATACGTTAGTATTCTGATAAGCAGGACAAACGTTATTTCATCGAGAGGCGGTTCTGCTTGAATGCAGTGTTTGTAGTCACTATTATCAGCCTTAGCACTCCATGCAGGAGATGGCAACGAGTGACCGTGAGCTTCGCTGGAGTGAAGGAAGCTTTCACGTAACCGGTCCACTAGCCGAATCAGCCCTCAATGTGCCGTAGAAGTAATTGTGAAGAAGATAACGCTCTTCTCTCCCGCCTCCGGGCTCTACAGAAGTTCACTGCTGAGTATCTACTGAGATGTTCTTGTGTTCTTCAGACCTTGCTGTGCAGTGATTTTGCCTAAGCTTGTAGTGGTCTGCCGAGAATCACAGTAGCGAATGCCGCTGCCAGAGCTTCTTTCGAGTTGCGCTGTGCCCTAAAACGAATGGCATTTGTTCGTCCCTGTCCGTCGACATTTTCTTGCTTGTCTCAAGCTTCGCAGCAGTACTACGCAATAAGCATATGGCTGCCTCAGTACAGCAGCCGTACGTAAAATAAACGTATCTATGTTTAATGGTGGCTAGCTCGCCCACACTTGTGCGATACGTAAGGGATCTGAAACAGATCGCCGATACGCCGCACATTTGACTTACTATGCAAAACCTTACATTTAGATTCCTCGTCAGGAAATACCAATCAGTAGTAGATACCGCAAACCATTTCCGCCGGCTACTGTCTGGTCAACCACTGTTTGTGCCTCGCTGGCGCGCTGCGGTAGTGCAAGCAATGGCAACAACACGGAACGTCCGAAAGTCATGCGTAACAAGTTTGGCACTCTGTCACACTATGGACGCCCTATGTCACTCTGTGTGGGACACACAATAACAATTTTAACAACAACCGACGCTTACTAGTCCTGCCACGCAAAAACAGTCCCCCGTCCAGGACAGTGGAACATTCTCAACGTGAGAAAGATGCGTCATGTATTCTATATACGTGTCTGTTTGGATTCGGAGCGTACGGATACAGGGCGTTAAAAATATATGTTACATCCTAAACACAGTATCAACGCAACGCAAGCCAAGTACATGCACCCGCTTGACCCGGTCGACGTTGTCGAGTAAATGAACCTGACAGAAGTCGGTAGCATTACTCGATCGTCTTGCATATAATGTTTTGATACGGCCCATCAGCAGTGAAACAAAATGCGATGACATATATCCGATCCGATCAATGAGAAGAAGCAAGAGCTACCACTCACCTGTTTGCGGGTTAGCCTCTGAACACTAGAATTAAGAAACATTTTTAAGGAGGTTGTTTTTAAAGACCATCCTCCGTCCCCTACAGGCTTGGAATTTAACCTGAGGTATATCTTCAATGCACCGAGGGCCGGACATGTTGAGATATTTAGGGTTTCCCCAACAGTCCTTGTGGTAGCATGTCCGCTGACTGTCAGCGGTAAGTCTCTGAACACTGGACGCAGTGTACGGGTGCAGACATACGCTGATATGTGATATTATCGACATAGGTTAGCCGATAGCAGCATGGTTTTACCATAAACCACCCTTGCTGATAAGTGTTTGAAAACTGACAATTTGTGATAGTTTCAAGTGTTGGTGCATGTCGCCTCCAGTGAGATGGCATATACAAAGGTATTGGCCATAATGCCGACAATAATATTGGCAAACTTGTTTAGAGTTCAATATTTAAATCTATTCAATTGCGATAGATACGTGTGCAATCGTGTAAATGTTACGAGCAGGCCGAATTTTGCATTACGTTGCAGCCGAAGATACGAATCGTTTCCTTACGGATACGTCGGTCTTTCGGATTACGTTTGGAAGTTGTGCTTCGTATTGGGGACAATCGCTCAGATCGGACAGTTAGTCGAGCCCGGTGGCGTGGTGGCTTAAGTCTCCGCCTCGCAACCGGACACATAGGTGCGCGGGTTCGAGCCCCACCGTTGCACATTTGTATTTATGGGGGTCCGTCTATGAAGCAATGTGAAAAACAGTTCCGTGGACGTTAAATCTTGGCTGAGGGTCAGCCCGAAAACTTTAGATCGGACAGTTATGATTATCCGGGTTTTTTATTTAGTTGCTGTGTTTTACGAAGATGCTGCACAAGCGGTCTACCTCGTTTGCGTGTATATTTGTGAGCGTGTTGCCTCACCTATTGTTGGGCGTTCTAACAAACGTACCAAACGCAGTATAGAAATCCTCGTGATGAAGAATGCCCCTTGCGTGTGTGTCACCTTTGTGTAAAGTGGTCAGAAAAAGCATTCTTTAGATTTTGTCGAGTGTGTTTTTGGTTGATTGTTGATAAATGTTTTGCTTGATAAATGTGCGTACATATATCACATTTTTATGTCGAGGGCCCATAACGCTGCAGCTAACTATATATATATATATATATATATATATAGTATGGCTAGTCTGTTTCAGGCGATATGCATTCTAAATAGACATTGATCCAGATCGTTGATCCCGTGACTACGTTGATCAAAGTTAAATTGCAAGAGTCTCTCTTTCTCTCTCTCTCTCTCTCTCTGTGTGAGCCTTGTACACCGCATTTCCGGTGTCACCTATCCTCAAAATGCCTTTACTAGTAACACCGAAGTGCCGATAGTGCGACAACCCGATCTGTCAGCGAACGGCATTAAGACGCACAACAACACCAACAACAATGGAGACGATGGAAAATTGACACGTATATATAAATATATATATATATATATATATGGACAGACATCAATGTACATGCTGCACACGATCCTACCTACTACCTTAGTCACAGATAGACATGCGCGAAATATAAACACACGCACATGCAGATGTGACACCTGCGTGGTATTCGATTCCGCCGACCGACTGCCTCAGAAGAATGTAGGATAGGGATGAGGAGTGGCCGCCGTCGAATCCTCTCGACATTGTGTATCGGTGGCAGTGTCGAAAGTCAAAGGTTGTGTGTAAAGAACTAAAAAAGAGAAATACTTCGAAAATGAGAACACATTCTCTTCTATACGACTGCAGTTGTGTGTATCACTTACAGCAACGACGACGAAACGCACGAGAAGAAGACGAACAGGGCAGAAACAAGAACAACAGCAGACAGAAATAAATGGAGATATCGAAACGGATCTTAAATTATCTTAATAAATATACGCTCACACACACACACACATCTTTATAATACGCAATCCTAGGCTAACGACGACTACTACTACTACTACTACTACGACTATAAAAGTAAGTCTTAGACATTCAAACAGCCGTATGTGCTTGTCCAACTGTACACGAAAGATGGCAAGTTTGCCCCGTGTTATTGTTGTCAGGAAACGACGTGTTGCCTCTTAACGCAACGCATGGCCTCGATTACTCGCATATCCGAATGATGGATTGAATGAATATATACAGTGTTTACATAGACACATACATGCATTTATCCTCGGGTGGGACAGCGTGGTAAAAGACGGCCTGCAATTTGGATTTTATGAATCTTATGTGCTCAGGCCTGAGATGACGCGTCATGAATAAATTCAAATTACTCGCCTTTTTGTATATATATATATATATATATATGCCCTAGTCCTTTGTCTCTATCGGTTGATTGCTCTACTATAACCGCACAACTGTTTCTACTACACTAGTACATTGGCCGGGCTGAGTCTGGTAGTATTCAAGCTGACAGCAGTAGACATAGGCGATGTTGGTGGCGGGCCTAGTCTGTGGGGTTTATTTTCCTTTTCAATCGACATCCAGGGGGGCTTTCTTGATGTCTGCTTTGATCCTGTCATGATCCCTACTAAAGCCATTTTTTCGGGCTGAATCTCTATCAACATTAAACGTCCACGCGTCAATCGCTTTCGCATTGCTTCGTAAGACGGATTCCATGAATGCAAATATGCAAAAGCGGCGGGGGGGGGGGTGATTAAACCCGTGCCATGTCCTCCCCCCCTGTGCCGGCTTAGGAAAGCGTAGGAGCAATGTTCCTTTTGAACGGATTGCCATGTTAACTATATAAGTTACTAAAAATAAGGTCTGTCAATATCATGATAGTAACGGAAACGCATTTGTGTAGGATGGAAGTGCCGCCGGGTTTAAAGGGATACAATTGGTATGGTACCAATCGAAATTCGGACAATGGGAAAACAGGTTTGGGGGAGTTGGGATAATAACTAGAGATGCTATTTCGCAAGGAAGTTGAGATTGCTAAAATGAAAGCGGGAAAGGGGCGGGGTAGAATGGTATACGATAATTCAAGAGCGAGTGGGCTATTGGCAGATGCCAGGGCAGGGATGTTGGATACAAGGATACATAGAGCTAAATATAAGGAGAAGCAAAGTACAGAATGTCGAGCATGCGGGCTAGAGAATGAGTCAATCGAACATATTATTAAAGAATGTATAGCCTTAGGAGGGAGCAGATATATAGACCTTTCGGAGGCCTTAGCTCTAGGACCAAATGTTAGAAATGACCTGGTCAATATTACAAAGAAGAGGATATCACAATGGAAAGCAAATACTCAGTTGGTATTGATGTAGACATGGATTATATGAATGCGTAGGTAATATATATGCTGCCGCTCTAAGCGCCCCTGATATAAAAGGGTGACATGTGTATTTAGGTATATATGCCAAGCGAACAATAAATCAATCAATCAATATAGAAAGAGAGTCTTCATGTATGCAACGTTTAACTAATACCGAGAATAACATATATATATATATATATATATATATATATATATATATATATATATGCCGCCGGAACAACGTGCATCACTGCACGTAGACAGTGCGGCGCCTACGGATGAATGCATTCCAGGAGCAGTCAGTGGTGCGGGCGGTCCGTCTAACCGTCCAATGGCAAGTGGCGGGAAGCGAACCGCATCAAGCCCCGCAGAAGACGCTCGTAGTAAAGGTATGCGTGTTTGCGAGGCGGAACCTCGCCCGGTAAGCAAGGAAGACGCCAGCGAAGCAACCGAGGAAGCGTGTAGCGATGAGGAATCTCATAGCGATTCGGAGTTTACCACGGTGACCCGGCATAAGCGCTCTCGCGCTATGAAGGTGCCGCCAAGAGTAAGATTCGACAGGCAGGAAGCTGTTATATTCTCCGCAGATGACAACGCCCTTGAGCACAACTTTAACGAGATCTGTGACGTCATCGCGAAGATCGTCGGGGGGAAAATAGAGGAGCCTCGCTTCACGAAAAACGGAGAACTTGTCATAGTCGTGGAGAGGGAAGATGATAGAGCAACTTTACTCTCGCTATCGGAGTTAGCGAAAGTTAAAGTCTCATCAAGAATAAGCGGAACACGATCTACAATAAAGGGCAAGATCACCGGGGTTCATTCCTCAATCTCGGAATCGGCGATATTATCGGCGCTGCAGTCTTCCGGAGTGACAGAAGTTTCTCGGGTAAAAGCGAAGAACCCCAGAACCAACGCCGTGTCGGCTACGGAGCACGTTATTTTGACGTTCTCTGGCAACAGCTTTCCGGCTGAGGTGCGTCTGGGGCTTAAGCGACACGGAGTGGTATTATACCATGAACCCTCGCAGTGCTATAGGTGTTATGGTCTAGATCACTTCGCCGCTAACTGTAAAGCCCCAAGGCCCAAATGTCGAAAATGCGGCTCTATGGAGCACCTTAGAAAAGACTGCAATGCTCAGACCCGCTGCTGTTTGTGCAACGGGGAGCATGAGGCTACGTGGGGAGGATGCCCGCAAAGGCTGCTGCGAATAGAACAACTAAAAAGGGCCTCACGAAGCATAGCACAGAAGCAGCACGACGCCCCGTCGGTTCCAGTATGTATACCAGTATCCAACGTGCAAGCATCTGAAAACTTTACAAAACGAAGTTGGTCCTCTGTCGTAAAGAATGGAGTAAGAGAAGTGAACCATGGAATTAATATTCCCACGACCACGACGCACGCAGAGGACGCAGACCGTATCAACCCAAAGCCAGCAGCCCCCCCACAACAGCCAAACCTATTGGCACAGCCATCAACAGACAGTATCGTTGAAGAAGTACTCCGCAGGCTGTCTCCAATCATACAAGACACCATAACGACGGTTATCTCAAAGGTTTTAGAAAACGTACTGCCTGTAGTCATGCGCGCAGTAAGCGGGGCAATGGCACAGCCTCAACAGAGCTCAGTGGACGCATTCTCGCTGGCTGAGACGATCCAGCTAGCACTCCGTGGCAATGTAAAAGAAACTGCGGCACTTCTAACAAATAGAAGTGATGGCAATAAACACAGCACCACGGCCCGTGGAGCAAAGACGCAGTGACGCTCGGGAGAGACTGGGCCCAAAAATCAGAATATGAACACGAGTGCACCGAATACAAACATTTGGACTCCACAAGAGAACGTAAGAAACGATATCCTATCCTGCAATCAAGAAAAGCTTACACCGGTTATCAAAGTAGTGATGTGGAATTGCGAAGGGCATGGCGTATTAGATCTGTTAGGCATGGAGGCACTTCGAGGAGTGGATATTCTAATATTGACGGAAACCTGGGCGCTTAAACCTTTCTCCTTGGGGGGCTTCTACGGATATCACGCACTAGCACATAAAGGTGAGGGACGAGGCAGGCCAAGTGGGGGGGTTTCAGTTTTCACGAGAGCAGAAATTGGAGAGATGACAATTGGAATAATAGCCGAAAACTTAGTAGCAATAGCGTCGAGGGAGTTTGAAATTGTGGCAGCCTATGTTAAACCGGCAGGTGTAGAGTCCACTGAAGTCATGACAGAGCGTATCATGCTTGGAGTTGAAGCGGTGCCGAGAAAGGCACCGATGATTCTAGCGGGGGATTTTAATGCGAGGTTGGATAGGGGTAATCTGGAGCGAACTGAAGCATTTTTAGATATTATAACGGAGATAGGATGCTGGTTAGTCAGCGAGCCAGGCCTAAACACTTTTGAATGTAGTACTGGGGCGTCAGTAATTGACGTTTTTGCCACCGACGGAAACGCAGAGGATATAACATTTTTGGGAGAAAATACATCATTTAGGGAAGGAGCGGGGCTCAGAAGGCATATACCGATGGGGATGGCATTCAAAGTTAGTAATAGTAGGGAGTATAGCCGTAGGCAGGGGACCGGGACAAGACTAGATAGAAAGATCTTCTTAGAGGGAGTGGGGGAAGTGTGCCCACCAGGGGAGATTCAAATAGAGTCATATGAGCGTAAATTGTCGAATCTGATAAAAGGTGCACTGGTTCCTCGCCAAGAACGAAAAGGAAGGCCCTGGTTCAACGATCGGTGTAGAGCAGCGAAAGATGCCAACAGACTAACTAGAGAATATGTGAAAATGTTTCCTGTATTAAGGCCGTTTGCAAGTATGGTAAAGAAGATGACACAAAAAGCATACAAGGAAGAGAAACAAAAATATTGGGAAAGTCAGGAGTGGGCGCTGTTGCAAGAAGCAGAGAAACAACCGCACAAGTGGCTAAAACAAAAAAGAAAACGGCAGTGCCCAGTGGAAACTGGGCGGTTAATTAAGCACTTTGCTAGTGTGCTGCAGGGAGCCGATACTACCCCAAAGGAAATAACATTATTCAACGGGCCTTGGGACGAGGAAACAGAACATGCACGGGAATGGGTACACAATCGAAGACGTTGTCAGGGCAATTGAAAGGGCGCCTAGAGGCAAAGCTGCCGGGAACGATATGATACGAAACGAGCATTTAAAGCAAACGCTGGCACTCGCACCATGCTGGAAAGCTTTATTTGACGAGTGCTTAAAATCCGGGGAAGTACCAAAAGCGTGGAAGGAAGATACCTTGATTGTCATACCAAAAGGAAAAGGCATAGAAACTGAGCCGGAATCTTGGAGGGGCATAACACTTAAGAGTTGCCCCTATAAAATTTTCTCGGGAATAATATCAGATAGACTAGAGACTTACCTCGAAATTAGAAACGCAATACCAGAAGAACAACATGGGTTCAGAAGGTCGAAGTCGACCCATACGGCCCTGCGCCAGTTGCTGGCAGAAATTTGGGAAACTCTAACAGAACCTAGAAGACCGTTATACGCAATATTTATAGATCTTAAAGCTGCCTTTGACTTAGCGCCACGAAGTAGGATTATAGAAAAGTTAGCCTTGGAGGGAGTTCCGTATCGCTTACTAAAACTTTTAAGCACCATTCTCGGGGAGACTACAGTACACATCGACAACGGTATAGGGATTGTGGGAAGAGTAAAGCAAACTACAGGCGTGGCCCAAGGAGACGGACTTAGCCCGTTGCTTTTTTCGGTACTATTGGGAGGGCTACCTAATCGGGTGAGGCAGGGGTGGACCCGAGAGTGGGCAAATACATTAATGTATGCAGATGACATTGCGATCTATGGCAGGAGTTTATTTAGGGTTAAGCAGGGACTAGAACGGCTAATCGATTATATGGACGAGATGGGACTTAGTATTAACTGGCAGAAGACAGTAGCAGTTAAATTTCGAAGAGGAGGTCGATTGGCGAAAGACGATGTTCTTCGAGCCAGGGGTAATACAGTGAATTTTGTAAATAAATTTACCTATTTAGGGGTCACTATAACGTCAAATGGTAGCAGTTTTCGAAAACATATTGAAAGCAGAGTAGGAAAAGCCATTAGAGCGGCAGCAGCAATTAAAAACCCGCAAATGTTGTCAATACACACCGCGTCCGCCCTTTTCAAGATTAAAATAGAACCAATAGCAACATTTGGTGTATCACTTATATGGGAAAAATTAGGAGAGGCAGATTTTCAGTTACTAGATAGAGTTCGATTTTTCTTCATGAAGCGGGTTTTGGGGTTAGCTAACTCTTGTAGGAATAGAATAGTTCATATATTAGAAGGGGGGGCTCTAATGACACAAGAATTACAAGTAAAATGGGGTTTACCTAAGACGACGGCCTTCGTGGCCTACACTACGAAGTGGGGGGAAAAATTAAAGGAGATAGACATAGGAATATACACGACGATAGCGATGAGGAGTACAACCTGGCGAGCAGCCGGATATAAGAATAGGCATCTAACTACGGCATTTGCAGCCCACGGGTTCCATCACGTGTTATGCAGCACACAAGAATTCCACAATCCTCACGAGTATTGTAAGTGCGCGAGATGCTTAGGCCATTGTGATAGATACCACGCCGCAGCATGTCCAGCAGTGCAATCAATAGCTGAACTCGCAAGATGAGGGAAAATCCGGTGACGCAGAAAAACCACTGATTCAGACTGATGTACTTACTTAAAATTTACCCAACCTGGGTGTTAATAAACCATAATAATATATATATATATAACATATATATATATATATATATATATATATATATATATATATATATATATATATATATATATATATATATATATATATGTTATATATATATATATATATATGATTTGACTTGATGACGAGTCGATTCGCATAGCAGTAGGCTTACGACTAGGGGCAGACATAGTTAGCCCTCATCGGTGCCAATGTGGTCACCCCGTCGATAAACTAGGACATCACGGACTATCGTGCATTATTAGTGCAGGACGACGCTCGAGACATGCCGCTATTAATGAGACCTTTAGCAGAGCCCTTAGGTCGTGCGGTCGTCCGTGCATTCTTGAACCCCCAGGCCTCTGCGCGGAGGACGGCAAACGTCCAGATGGTATGACACTCACACCATTCGAGCGAGGCAAAATGCTAGTTTGGGATGCAACCGTTACCGACTCCTTAGCTCCTTCTATGGTCGGTGGCGGCGCATCCGAAGCTGGTTATGCAGCCCACCTTGCGGAGGCTAACAAGTTGAGAAAATACTCATCAATCGGCTATCCCCATGAATTTTGCCCTCTCGCGTTTGAAACTTTGGGTGCCCCTGGCGTTCGGACCAAGCAGCTGATCCGCAAAGTTGGGACCTTGTTAAACCTGTCATCCGGTGATAACAGGTCATCGTCCTTTCTTAAACAACGCCTGGATCTTGACATACAACGTGGAAACGCTGCCTCCGTTCGGGGCACACTCCTGAGGTGGTCTCGCCCTGGCCTCATCGAAACGGACACGTGACAGTCTCAATGCGCATTGGCTTAGCTAGTTGATGTGTGTAACATATACCTAATGTATTATACAGAAATAAACTTCTTAGTATTTATCAACTATATATATATATATATATATATATATATATATAGGTGTTTCTTTTCAATATAATACATTATGTATATGCTACACGTATCATGATGGATTAGCTAAGCCAAATGCCTAATATATATATATATATATATATATATTATATATATATATATATATATATATATATATATATATAGAAAGAGAGTCTTTATGAATGCAACGTTTAACTAATACCGAGTGATGCAAACAGTGGTATTATCTGATGTGCAAAAGGACGCGTTAGGCTAAAGAGAACCATCCATCTATAATCTATTCATATATCAATGTATCAGTCTCTATGCACGCACATCTATCTCTGGATGCGCTTTGAATATGATGTAGTTCTAATTGCATTACTAGAACTACTCCTATAGCCATAACAGCAGCAGCAAGAGCTACAAACGTCCCGTGACTTGATGGCCATTACGACAGTTTGACAGAGTCGCATTTGGTTCATCATCTCGATGTGGCCCTGTTTTCTTATTCTATACGGCCGTCTTCATCATCGTCGTTGCAAATAAGGTAGCAGGGGCAACAACAACAACAGCAACAACAACAACAACAACAACAAGAGCGAGTATAACAACAATTTTAGTAGTACTATTCGTAGTAATAGCTGTAGATGTAGAAGAGAACCGTGGCTGACAATGACACCAGCGGATAACCAGTCGTATCGAGACGACAGCTCGCTAAAAACAAAACCGATCACAAAAATGACAAAAACAGCAACCATGTTGCCGTTGTGCTCACAACGAATGCTTGCGTCAATACTTGAAAAGTGATTTGTATGCAATCGAACACAGAATCCCACATAATCGATCACTACCTAATGTATCTCGAAAATGACTCGAAATACATGCTAATAATTCGTATCAATAAACACAATAACTATATCTTGTTGTTGTTGTTGTTGTTATTATTATTATTATTATTATTATTATTATTATTATTATTATTATTATTATTATTATTATTATTATTATTATTATTATTATTATTATCATTAATTATACATTTTAATAGTAAATTTGATATTTTGGCCTTTGTATTGTGAACCATGTGCATGTTTGTCGACATATCTTGCATACTGTATGTTTATATGTTTATATATATGTATATATTATATATATATATATATATATATATATATATATATACGTTTCGCGTCATGAGTGGGTGGCCAAGTGCCGAAACAGCGATGACGAATTCATTCTTCACTCGTCAGTCTGTGATGGGCGGACAGGGCGAAACAGGAAGACGAGAAGAAGTGTCTTTGTCGTATCATCACGGATCGTCCCTTGACATCGTGGGCCGGCCGGCCACGCATACACATGTATGCGCATATATTGACGTATATTCACAGACATGTTTATATATATATATATATATATATATATATATATATATAAAACAAGCTGGCGCACTTACACATGTACCAAAACAGTCTATGTATTTATCTATCTCTCTCTCATTGATACATACTTACTTTTCTAAAGTCATATAGACACGCTGACACGCACGAATTTGTGCAGCGATCTTTTACGTCGTATGCGACGCAAGTGCCCAAACTGCAGCCTTGATGGATGGTTATTATTACTATAGATCATTATAGATTATAGAAAGATGGTGAACAGATCAGAAGACAGTCATTGACGGCGATGGTGAAGCCATTTGTTTGCCAAGGTCTGTGAGCTTAATTTGATGCCTGTACTGATGGCAATAATAATAAAAATATTAATAATTCATATTTTTAATATTATTATTATGAACAACCGATCTTATTATTATTATTTTTGGGAATTTATCTTTCATGTATAAATATTACGGCGATGCCGCCGATATCAATATTAACATGTAGCCAATGTATGCATCAACCAATGATTAATAAGGTTTAATAAAAGTTTACAAATATTCTTGTAATGCATGTTAAAGTTCTAAAGCATCTAATGCGGCTTATATAGACACCTCCAGTCCCTAAAACCTTTATGATAATGCCTATAATTACATTTTTGATTTTATTATCACGTATACTTTTACTATTAGCATTTCGTAACGTATATATATAGTACTACTTATTTTCTGTATATTATATTATGTAGAAGGGACACATATCATAAGATATTTATATATATCAAAAGAGAGCGGAAAAGCGAGAAATATAAACCAAAATCATGTTGTCAACATATTGGAAGAACTCATGAAGAGTCTTTGATTTAATGAAGCTTCATTGCCGGAAGTGTTTGCAGCAGATGAATGCTTTCAAGTTACGCTCTCCTGCAATGCCTTTGATGCCGCACGTTTAGCTATAGGGTTGCTGTGTGCAATAAAAGAGCTAACCTGATACGTAGGAGATGCCCCAAACCAGGACATCAAATGCGGCAATTCCAAGAGAGCCCTCGCAGTGCTAACTGCGGCTATGCCTTCTGTAGGCAAAAGTTTTAACACGCTTGCAGGTTTCAACATCGATTCAAGATTTTCTCGCAGTGAATACGGAAAGTTTCCCGTCAACAATCTGCCCCGATGGACATAAGACATATACTGAGGTAACAAGAACTCCCAGCATGCTCATTATAGACAGGAAGTACACATAGATAGGAATACGATTGTATGTCATCACCCCCGCCTATAAAGTCAAATACGGCTGACAACAAAGAAAAACACGTGCGCAGAGATGAACCTAGGCGCTAATCTTTTAAAGATGCTACCCAACATTATTAGTCTCTATGTTTGAGGGCTCAGAAGCAAAAGTCCTTGCCCCTCTTCTAGGAACGGAACCATCCACTAGAGCACCATCCTCCGCTTCACTCCGTAAGCAACCTACCTATACAGTCAATTAATGAGGGCGAGTTTGAAAAACTTCGCAGGGCCTACGAGCATACATGATTAGTGGGTGTTCATAACCTTGATATTTATTGACTGTAGTCCAAAAGCATATATATTCATAGTCCAAAAGCCTCCGCTCGTCCCGGTAATAAAACAGGCCGACAAACAAACTAGACCGATTTCGCACTGAGCAATGATGCCCCCCTGCAACTCCTTGCCCAAACGCACATACACCTTGGTAATACGAATAATACACTAATACGGCAGAGAATCATGCGCAGCAGCGTTTGTGAAAGCATTTGCCGATTTCAGTCAAAAGGAAGACGTTTTATTATAGACTGATTTGTGGATGTTATGCAGATGCCCGTATAGATGCCAACACTACCTTTCCGAGGCATAACACCCTTAGCTCAACGTTATGTCAGCTACTTTGACGTAAAATAGCAAGCAGAATGCTAGCCTTAAGGAATAGCTCACACACGATACGTAAACAACAATGCCCAGAAAAATCAAGGCAACAAAGGCGATATATGGAAGAGGCAATCTTTAATTATTAAAGAGGGCGACTTCAAGCGCGATAGTTCTGGCTCCAGTATGTTACGCTGCTTACCAGTTTGATTCTCTCTCAGAATCGTTGGTAAGCCGCGATGTGCAAACGCTTATTTAGAATCGTGAACTAGAAGCTTGAAAAATCAGGACTAACCTGGACTCCGGCCCTGTGGAAGAGTGTGGAAGAGTACCTACATCAGCGTAAGGTAGACGGATATGGCAGCAGAAAGCTAGGAAGAGATTTCAAAGACGCTTAATGCACGCGCCGTGAAAAAGCGGTTTAGGATGCTATTAGTGGGTCGAGCCCGGTGGCGTGGTGCATTCGTCTGCGCCTCGCGACCGGAGGAGACACCTAGGTTCGCGGGCCCCACCGTTACACATTTGTATTTATGGGGGTCCGTCTATAAAGCAATGCGAAAAGCAGTCCCAGGGACGTTAAATCTTGGCTGAGAGTCAGCCCAGAAAGTATGTTTAGGATGCTATTAGTGGAGGCTGGCTTAAAGCCCTGCTATCTCCACATTTAGACACCATGCTGAACCCAACCACTTTCCGCATGGCTGCTATCAAGATAGTACCTCCAATAAAAGAGCCATTGCAATATATAGGCAATATTGCAAGCAAAACTGGAATCCCGGAGGCCTCGGACTGGACAAGAACAAGATGACCTGACGACCTGATGGCCACCGTCCATACCATTTATCGTCTTACGGCAAGTGCTCAGCCAGGGATGCTAGAGCGTTCTGCACTAAAACTCCCTCGTCTCTCAGTCATAGCTCTGTCAGCATAGGATGAATACGCCGAACAGGAGGGAAAGAGACGCAAATACGCAGGATTCGAGAACGGTCTCTATTTCATACCGGTAGCTATAGGCACACTAGGATTCATCAGAATAGGAACAGCAAGATTAATTTGGGATCGGGCCAGAAGAATGGAGGCAACGATAGGGGAATATCTGAGACAGTTTCTGTATCTCCTATAGATTGTATAGAAGCAATGCCGCTTCTATAATCGGCGCTATGAGATGAGCAGAAAAATACCATTTGCGGGAATCGTTTGATATATAATTCAATATACTGATAACATATATATATATATATATATATATATATATATATATATATATATATATATATACGCAGCGCCAGTACACAACTGATCATTGAAAAAAATGAAAATAGAGCCGCCAGCCATCTCCGTCCATATTCATATTTTATTAACAACCGGGCTGAGTAAATGTCTTTATGTTACACCAAAGTGTTTTGGAACTACCAACATTTTAGCGTTTTGCTAGTTTTCCTATGGACCGAATTGCCGGGCATATGGCGGCGTCGTCTGCATCAATATTCATTTTGTGGTTCATAAAAACTCTCCGAAATGCACAGAACTTTATGAAATCCGTGTCCTACATAAGCCGTAGCTATATGTCGACCCATCACCCAGCTAGCCCGTCACTCAGTGCTCCTCCTTGGTGCTGTGCCATAAGTTTCTTTGTCCACTTCACTCATTTTGGTTTGCCAGTTACGCATAGAAATGTCATAGGCGCACGCTTTCTTCAAATTTCATTGTTTTTGAAGATCCTCCGTCAACAGCGGGCTACCCTCCAGCACGCGGACAACCTTATTCCTTAATTCAATTCAATTCAAACGCACCATTATTTTGTCAAAGGGAACATATTACAATATTTACATTTCACAAACCGTTACCTAGATTCATAGAACAGTCGAGTTACTTGTGTGCCCACATTTGCACCGCAAGTATTTTAAGTTCTCAGTGCCCTAGCCATCCGCCACGAAAACATGTTGTTCACGCGATCCGTCTTTGCAATTTGTTTAGACGAGATGGTGCTACCGCTTCTAAGATTGTTCACGCGAATTGTAAAACATTTAGATAAATTTGATGATTTTATAATTCGATTGTACATGCGATAGTCCGCTCTGGACTGCAGCTCCCCAATAGGGCTTATCACAAGGGAGCTTTTAGCAACGTTACACCTTATTGAGACACGACGAATAAACTTCCTCTGTACACGCTCCATTGCTTCAATGTATTTGCCTAAATAAGGCCGCCAAACCTCACAACAATACGTAAACTTAGGAACAACTAATTTGTTATAAAGCCTTATGTAAAAATTGCAATCATTAATTATAAAACAGTGAAATATTGTACTAGATATAAGAGAAGTTTGTCGGATAACTTGTGTTATATGAGTGCTAAAATCCAGTTCCGGTGTCACCGTAACCCCGAGGTCCCTAATGCTATTTAATATAGGGATAGCCTCCCCATGCAGCTTGTAGGTATGGGCTCCCTTTAAACACAGTACTGCACATTTCGGCACTGATACCATTTAGAAACTGCGTCATTTGCACTCTGTATAATTTGTCGTTCGCTAGCAGTGTTAGAAGGCCCGTATAGCTTTAGATCATCAGCATAAAGCTTATATGTTATCGAATCAGGTATAACGTTTTTAAGATCTAAAATAAATATGCAAAATAAAAGTGGGCCGAGGCTTGATCCCTGAGGAACTCCAGAGGGGCACCCTCCTGACTCACTAAAGCTACTGTTTACCCGAACGCATAACTCTCTACAGGTAAGATAACTAGAAATCCATGACAATGAGCGAGTATCAATATTCAAGTACCTAAGTTTCTGTACAAGCTTTACATGGTTTACTCTATCAAATGCTTTAGAAAAGTCAAAATATACACAATCAAAAGTCAACTTATTATTTATCGTAATGGCCCAATCTTGGGTCATTTCAACGAGTTGAGTTGCCGTGGATTTGCCTCTAGTAAAACCATGTTGGTTTTCATCCAACAAGCCTTTAGATTGAAGGAAATTAAAAATATGGTCAACTAGCAGTTTTTCAAATATAATACATTTTTTTTTTTTTTTTTTTTTTTTCCGTAAGGCAATTGCCCGTGTACGGATTTTTCATGTCATGGCTAAGTTTACTCCACTCCGGCATTTACCTTGTCTAAATTGGAAACCATGCAAACCAATTTAAGAGTGGCCGGTCTGGGTCTCGAACCCAGTCCTCCCGAATGCAAGGCAAAGGCTTTGCCACTAAGCCACCTTGCTCGGTTGCCACATGCGATTGATGATTGAGCTACCGGTCTATAATTATCTACATTTGACTTTGGACCCTTTTTATGTACAGGAGTTACGATTGACTGTCTAAAATTATTTGGCACAATGCCATCTTCATAAGACCTACTGAATATTAAAAAAAGAGGTTCTGTTATCACAGTCGCTACTTTTTTATAAAATATGGGTGGGATTAAATCTGGAGTAAGGCTGCACTTATTGGGTAGTTGCTTGATTTTCGTTAGAATATTATATTCTGATAAATCTAAATATGGACAGCCGTCACTCGAGGGTACGTCGATAGAATCAGCTTCGGAAGCTGAACCCCCTTGGGCAACATAAACTGACGAGAAGAAGTCCTTGAATGCATTTGCCTTAGAAGCGTCATCTACAAGGACTACCTGCTCTATATTTAAAGCCGCGATATTCTCTTTACCCTTTAATCGTTTATTTGCGTATCTAAAAAACGACTTTGTGTTTTTAAAATCAAGACAAGCTTCATCCATTATACGAAGTCGTCTAGTTGCTTTGCGCAACTTTTTTTCATACTGCACATTTGGCTCCTGATCTATCAGCCGTTTTAGATTGCTTACATATTTTCGTAAATTAGCATTATTTTTTGATTTGCCATTTTGCTTAGGTACAAATTCTTTAATTAGTAAATGTATCTGGTCAACAAAGTTATTATACATCGAGTCGACAGTATCACAATTTAAAAACAAGTTTCTCCAGTTTATACAGGCAAGTCTACGGCTTATCATTTCATAGTCCCCCTTCCAGAACTTATAACCCCCCTCGTCTTCCGTAGAATATTCAGCATCAAATAAAATAGTAAAAGAAATGGCATTATGGTCAGATGGGATTGGCGACTGAAATACTTGTATATCCTCAATGATAGATGGGTCTGAGGTTAAAACTAAATCGATAATGGAACCTATATTGTCGTTGTCATCACTTGATATACCTAAGTTTATTTCGTCAGTGACCATTCCGCTAAAAGTAGGACTAGTAGTCACTTGGCTAACACTACTAGAAATGCTATTGCTATTGATGCTACTAGATAATTGATTAAAACTGTTATATATGGTATTATCATTACATTGACTAGCAATGTTATTATAAGCACTACCTACAGTGGCAAATGAGTCACTAGAACTGATCTGCAAGGCCTCAAAGCCAGCGCAGTACAGTCGAGGGCGAGTAACTTCGTCTATTTGTTGGTGCAATCCGTTAGAAATCAACAAAGGTAGACTCTATGGTTGTTGAATCTAAAAGCGTAATATTCTTCCAGTGTATTTTTGGAAGGTTAAAATCCCCAGAAATTAAAATTGGGTTAGTTGTATCACAAATAGAATCTCTCCAAGTAAAATTGGAGTATACGTCTAAAGCGACTGCTTCAATGCCACTCTCTAGTTGTAATTCACAAACCTTCATCGTGTTTTTAATTAATATACAAACCCCCCCCTCCCCGGGAGCCACGGTCACACCGGAATACTGAATACCTATCATCACACGATAGTTCACTGTTAGTAACATGTTTTCCACCTACACCTAACCAGGTTTCAGTTATAAACACTAAATCAATATTATTTAAGGCGGTATATGAATTGAGCACTTGTGTACAGTCATTTTTACCTATGGAACGTGCATTAAAATATAAACATTTAACCGCGGAGGGATGCGACGTCAGTTGTTGGGCGGAGATACTGGGGCGGCAATTTAGTCGAGATTGTTTTAAAAGAGTGGGAAGTTTGGGAAGAGGGTGGGAAGTGGAGGTGGCAGAGGTGGAGGCGGGATATGGAGTTGAGGGGGCCAGATGGCAGGGAGGACCGGCGGTGGAGGAAGGGGTGGATGGCAGAGCTGAAAAGGAGCAGTTCCGAATTGGTTGTTGAATTTGTTTTTGTTTTTGCTCCTGTCGGCAACAGGGGAAGAAAATACCTGGGAGGAACTGTCAGCTGGCTGACGCCGAGCTGCACCAAACTTATTGGTCAATCCACCAATAATGGGTTTCACTCCCAGAAAACGAGCGGCTTCACGAGCGAGAGGTCTGGCCGCCTGTATTGCGCCACGGCGGTTGAAATGGACACCATCGGTGTCCATAGACCAGGCACAGCGCTGAATATATGAAAAATCACGATGAAATACTTAAATTAATGGATTGGTAGCGCAAAAACTTTCCTTAGAAAGAAAAACTTCACCCCGTCAATTGAACGCAATTCGTCTACTCCCACCGTATGCCATATTAGTGGAATACCATGTGTGGGAATGGTAGGGGGCTATCTGGATTTCGAATAGAGCAACTACTGCATGAACCGAAAGCATATGGGCATTAAATTGCGATGGTGGTCTGTCTGACCCTCTCCTATCCAGGAGATGTGATCGAAAGCTGCTATCGCTTGTTGATAAGGTATGTCCTAGTTACATAAACTTGTTTACAGATTTTATTTTCTTTCCCCTGATTTGAATTTTTTTAGCTACTGTCTTACCCAATTAATCTTCAAGTCCTTCTCATTTACGAATGTAACTAGTCGATCCATGGCTTACTTCACCCTGAAAAGGCTGCATCTAAAGGTTACTACATCATCTGTGTACAGTAAGATTCTGACCCACTCTCGGGTCCAGTCCGTCTTTATCCGCTCTGATAGTCCACCCAAAAGTACGGAAAACAGAAGTGGGCTAAGTCTATCGCCCTGTGCGACACCTGTGGTTTGAGCCACCTTCCCCGCAATATCGACCCCATTATCAATCAGCACCGTATTTTGTTTTAAGATGTTGATAGGTAAACTCAGAATTGCCCCGATACTCTTGATTTGCCAGCTGTTCAACTACCTTATTTCTTGGGGCTTTGTCAAACGCTGCCTTTAAATCAACAAACACTGCATATAGACAACTCCTCGGCCTGGACAGCATATCCTAGACTGCTTCAGCAGCTTCCCATTTGCTGAGTGACCTGATCTTCCTTTCTTATGTCCGTGCTGCTCTTCCGGTATTATCCCCTCTCCTTTAAGAAAGATCCTAGCCTCCGAGCTGTTCCTGAGAACTAGCCTGCCCGTCTCTTCTGAACATTGTCTTCGCCCCTTCCGCTTTAGTCATTTATGTGGGCATCCATCACCTCTCTTCTTTCCCAGACTTTTGCTTCTCTTCCCTATATGATTTCCTACTCAACCGTTTAATTAACGAAGCCAACAATCTCATCACTAAAATGGTCTCTACGTCTGCGCCTAAAAAAATCCATGTTTGCTGTTGGAATTTCGGATTAGGTCTCGGCTGATACGAGAGATCTTAGCAAGGGAAGCGATGGAAGCCATCACGAAAGCACCAGGTAGAGAAGGCCATGGTGACATGATCAATGAAGACAGATAGTAATAACAAACTTTTCTCGGCAATAATAGCAAAAATACTGGAGCGCGGCTTCTGCGCGGGAAGTCGTCGACGGACACCGCGATACGAAAATTGCTGAGTGCGGTCTCGAATACGTTTTCTCCGACCCTATAACTTATGTGAAATACTTTAGCTCTTAAAGCGGTCTTTGAGTCAGTTCCATGAAGCAAAATCGTCGATATTTCTATATGAGTCTCTCTTCTCCATAATTGTTATCCGGATGCCGGCAAAGTGTCGTGGAAAAATATGAAATTAGAATGGATCAAAGCATGACGGTCAATAAACTTTTAACCACTAGAGGGGACAGCGACAAGCCGCCCTATAAGTCTATATATATATATATATATATATATATATATATATATATATATATATATATATATATCTGATGACGATTATCCCCAAAAGTCTCCCTGTGACGAACTTTGAGGAAACAGGCACGATGTTGCCGATACGACTTGCATAGGAGCAGGGGTTAAGAGGCCCCAGCTAGGTATAAAACCTTCCAACCGCTGAAACGTGTTGCCATGGACGAAAGCTAGTAACACTGCAATCGTTTAAGGCAGTTAACTGTAACGCCATAAGTGTAATTAAGAATTACACTTATGGCGATTATGAAGATGAAGAAGCTGTGCCGGGGTTCACGCCCTCCCGTTCGAGCAAAGCTACGTTCTGCTCAGGTTGATTTTGCCTGTTCGTGGATGGGAACTTTATTTAATAACGTACTTTAAGGGCTGCGTATGAATGATAAATTAGAAGTCAGCGGCCATAAGGTGGGTCAAATGATGCAAGTTGGTATGTTTAGAAAGAAAAATGGACACACGAAGTGTCCCTTTAGGCGAACAATCCTAATGTGTATTTTGGCTCAAAGATTTAAACTTGTAAGTAAACGTTGCACTAAGCCACCGATTGCCGATGTTGCATTTTTCACAGCTATCTCAATTTTGTCAAAGCCTTTAGTGTGTGGGCTTTTGCGCCATCGGTGCACACTGACACAAAATAGCAGCCACAACAAGTGCAACACCACGAAGTAACTCTCGAACTTTTTTTTAGTTTCTCTTTTTACGTAAGAGGAATTGCCTGATATATGCATCGATGAGATGATGTGGCGTTGCCCCGAAAACCGACGTATCTTTAAAACAATACATGTTTTTTGCTTTGTTTTGATACGGGAGATTTCGCCAAATGCAAGACGTACATATAGCGTAGCTGGCAGCTAGCCCGGACTCGCGCGGAACTACTGGCAAACCCACTAAACACACCCGGATTCTTCCTTCTTCAAACTCCCACTTCGAACACGAATTCACGGAACAGGATCAGGCAACAACAATACGAACGCCGGGCAACCCTTGGCGGGCTTCTCGTTTTGAACAGTGTGTTCCTGCCTCCGTCGCTGCCTCGTTCAGTAGTACATTTGCCTTCTCACTTCTGCATTATAATCTAGTTACAGTCGTCGTCGTCGTCGTTGCACGCGCTCCTGCGCTCTGCCTTTGAGTTCTTTATTAAATCGCGCTCTTTCCCCTCCGGGGGGAGGGGGGTTCTTTCCCATTTACGTCGTCGTCTGATCGATCAGCCAGCCCGAGCGATAGCAGAATCTTTTCCCTCACCTCTTGCCGTTGCTTCTCCTCTGTTCATCCCCTCAGCCCCGCAGTAGTAGCTGCAGTAGCAGAAACAACGGCGACGACGTGAGACGCAGCCACCAGACGCAACGCCAAACGATTTTCCATCTCCCAGGTGGTGGGTGACCACTGCCGCCGTCGCCGCCGCAGCGAAACCAGCCCTTTCCCTAATTTGCTCAGAAAGCGGCGGCGGCCCAATCGTGCTTCGGATCGAATGATAAACATGGACGTGCCGTTCCTCTACGGAACGATCTACCCTCACCAGCCGACGACAAGAACAACAACGACAACAACAACAACAACAACAATCGCGAGGGAAAGAAGACGTTAGGTAGAAGAGGAATCTTCTGCTGCATCAGCAAAAAAACAACTTCTTTAAAGTGACTGATTGACTGGTACAAACGGGCGGTTACGTCGTCTGCTAGTAGCAGCGGCAGCAACAGCAGCAGCAGCAAGAATCTCGGATAAGTCGAAAGTCTGAGAGAGACGGCCGGGATCCGGACCAGCAGCAGACGACGACGACGACGATTTAGCAGTCGTCTTTGCTCTTTCTCTCTCATTTCTGCCATGCGGTTTTGGAACAATGGGATTGGTTGTTGCTATTAATAAACGCAAACATCATCTACTGCTGTGGACTCTGCATTTACTTCTGTATTAGTGGGCACGATCACCAAATTTTCTCAGCATCCACAGCAACTGCAGCAGCAGCAGCAGCAGCATCAGTAGGGCTGGGTGGGTAAGATGCGGGCTGCTGCGCGGGTTGATGACTCTCAACTCTCGCCAGTCAGGGTGATGACTCTCGCTTGCTTGATTGCTGTTGACTTCTGCTGTAACAGTTGTGCAGAACACTGACGACGATTTTATATTTCTGCTGCTATCTTTACAGACGTGCTGCAGAACTTTTGCTGTTCGTGCATACCACGTATACAACAATCAAAAACCCCCAAAAAAAACATGGAATTGTCTGTGTGGCTTTTGTTCGATATTGATCGATACGTGATGGTTCCGGTCTACCTCGCCACGGTGTAGACCGTCGGACTTGTCTGTGTTGGTCGTTGTTGTTGTTGTTGTTGTTGTTGTCGTCGTCGTCGTCGTGTTGTCTCTCATCTTCGTTACGACGACGCGGTTATAGCAGACAAACAACCATAGCATAAACAACAATACCAACTACAAGAACAACATTCGTTTTGCTGTTGTTTTGAAGTTGCTGATGTTGTTGGTGTTGTTGTTTTGAAGTTGCTGATGTTTATGTTGTGGTTGTTATTGCTGCTGCTGCTACTATCATCGCCGCGGTTGTTATCATTGATGTTGTTGTTGTTGTTGTTATCATTGATGTTGTTGTTGTTATAACAAACTACACCGACGACGGCGACAAGATCGAAAACGACTTCAGCTAGCTTCGACGAACTCTGACTCCTCTCTCTCTCTCTCTCTCACTCGCTGACAGACCGACAGACAGACAGTTGTGACAACGGCTGGTGGTCGATCATGACGGCACGCTGTTCCCTTGCCCCATCGTCATCGTTGTTGGCGAGCGCTATCACCGCTGCTGCAGCCCCACCACTCTTCCCCCTCACCTCAGTTCACCTCACTCACTCACTCACTCATGGCTGGGATAGTTGACTTGCTACCGCCGCGGCTGCTGCCGCCGCCGCCGTGGTAATATCGTGAACAACGTGAGCCGTAATTCGCAAGCATAAGTGTTGTATCAACAGCAGTAGCAGCAATAACAACAACAATTGCAAGATTAGTAACAACGGCAACAACAACAACGGCAACAACAACGGCAGCAACAACAACAACAACAACAGAAGCAACTAACAGAACAACTACTACGAAACTACGGCAGCTGCAGGGATAGTAGGTAGCAGCAAAAGAAGGTAGATGGATGGGTGAGTTAGTCTAGATGGACCGACCACGGGAACGGCGGCTACGTTGTTACGAGAGAGAGAGAGAAAGGGGGAGAGGAAGAGTGATATGGAGAGACATCCAGAAAGAGAGAGAGAGATAGAAGGAAAGAGAGTGCAGCGGCAGTTCATAGCATCATGGTACAACAACATGATCGGTGTTGTGGATCGGGCACTGCAGTAGCGAGAGTGGTGGGTAGATACATTGCCAGCAGCGGTTACAGCAGCAGAAACAGCAGGAACAGCAGGAACATCAGCGGTGGTGGTGGTGGTGGTGATGGTGGTGAAGGTGAAGGGTGAAGCAACATCGGTGGTGGTGAATCTCGGATAGCTAGATAGATACATAGATCTAATAGTTAGACAGATAGACCGACAGATGGATAAGTGATGTTCGTTGTTTTATCGTTGGCTGGGCACCACAGCGCGGGCTACAACAATAACAACAACAACAACAACAACAACTGACAGACACCCATTATAGTGTTGTGGTAGAGTTTCTGCTGCACGGCGAAACGTGTCTGACACGACTTTGGCACAGAAGTTTGTCATCATCGCCATCGCCGGCCGCGACGACGACAACGACGACGAAGAACGACAGAAGAACATGAGGAGGAAAAGGAGGATGAGGATGTGGGTGGTGAAAAACAGGAAAGAAAAGCGGTCGATAGAAAGAAGACCGACTTTCTCCGATTATCGACCTAAGAAGTACCACTACCACCACCACCACCACCACGGAGTACCACCTATCGCCAGTATCAGCAACTGCCTTCACAACAACAACAACAACAACAACAACAACAACAAGAACGGCCGCGAGAACAACAGCAACAATATCAACAACAACGGCAACAACAGCAGCAACAACAACGGAACCGACGATGTCAACAGCATCAGCAATAATAACAGCTACAACAGCAACAACATCCACGACAATAGCTTTTGTTGCTATTGTTGATCTTGTTGCTGTCTCCTGCTGCTGCTGTTGCTGCAGCTGCAGCAGCTGGTTTGATCTCTGGTTCTGCAGAAGCATCATGACTCACGTCAACACTCACGCAGGCACGTCTTCGTACCAGTTCTTCGTAGCTTGTGTTCGCGAGCGAATTCACACGAACGAAAGAAGTTGTCTCTGCTGCCTTCATAACTACGACGCGACAAGAAGCCACCGAGTTTGTCATCTAACTTCTAGCCATCTGGTTGTCTCCCTGTCTCTCTATCTGCTCAAATATATATATATATATATATGTATATATATATATATATACTCGATCTACCATAGTCTCAACTCGACGGTGTTGCCTCTCGACGCAGCTGGTGTACTTCTGCTGTTGTTGCTGCTGCTGCTACTCTTTGAGTTTACCACTTTGACTAGCAGTTGCGTTACCACACAAAGCTGGATCGTCGCCGATAGCAGCGGGATCATCATCGATCGAGCATTATTAGCAGTGAGAGAAAGAGACGGCCTGCCGTGTGGAGACGATATTGACGGCGACAGCTACGGCGTTAGACCAGTCTCTGTCTGGTCTGTCTTAGCGATGTGTTTCTTATTGTTATAATAGTAATAGTAATAATAATGATTGTAATAACAACGCGACCTGTGTTAGTGGTGAATTGTCTCGTGGGTGGCGTGCTGATGTTTGTCCTGGTCCGTTCTCGTCTTCACATTCGTCGTCACGATGGAGATCTTGCTGCTGCTGCTGCTGTTGCTGCGTGCTCAAAGGTGGTGATGGTATTGATCTGACTGTCTAAAGTGGTGAGCGCCACCACCCCCGATATGATGTGCCCATCCCCCCAAGTTCCCCACGCGGATAATCATCGTAATAATTGTAGTGATTGACGATGGTAGTAATAATTGTAGTCACGATAGTAGTTTTGTTATCATTGGTGCTGGTGTTGGTGGTGATGATGATGATGAAGAAGAAATGACATCGAGGGAGGACAACCATCATAAGCTATCTATCGACTTAGCAGCAACAGCAAAACACAGGAGGAACAGCAGTATGAAACGAACGACACATGGAAAGGCACTAACTTCTAGAAGAACTAAGGCAACTTCGAGACAACAGAGGCGGTCAGTTGACCAGAAACGGATCAGCCACGGAGAGACGGCCAAGACACAACTTCAAGTTTCTCTGTTTGCACTCGCCACCACTCGCTCATGTCTAGAATGAAAAACATTTCGTTTTTTAAGGAAGTTGTCTCTTGAATTCTAGTCGTTTTTCCATCGTCCGTTCTCCGCCTGCGGGCTTGGAATCGCCCCGTGTCATGCGGGACATCGTTAATGAAGCAGCACGCACCGAGGGCCGGTGAGGGACTCGTTGAGATATCGACGAGAGTAAAGGTTTGGGGTCTCCAAAGGTTTCTTCGAAGGTCGTCGGTTCAGTTCAGTTAAGGCAACAGAGCATAGAGCAGCGGACTCTGAGCATCGACAGCATATATGGCAGCATATCATCTATTTTCAATGAGCTCATCGTTCGAACAAAATTCGGCCAACAACGAACGGGTCGAATCGAACCGACGACGACGATCGACGCCCCCCCCCCCCCCCCCCCTCCCATACGTAGATGACAGCGACCATGGCTAGCGGCGCCCCTTTAGCCGGACGGAGCCCCCCAAACGGAGCCCCTCCAGACGGCCGTCACGCTGCCGTCGCGTTTGCGTCGACAACCCCAGCACGCCCATTTCTTCGATACCAGCGCGCACACCTTCGCTTGTCTTCGTCGTGCTTCATGTACGCCAGGAAGGACCTACCTGCGTCTGATCAAGCTGCTTCTACGGACGTCGACAACTTCGCAACACGCGTACGCTGGCCTCCCATTGCTACATTGTGAATGTGGAGGTGGTGTTGGTGCTGTAGTTGGTCTTTGTTGTCCTTATACCATGAAAATGATAGGATCATATTGTCCTGTTAGGATGTGGATTACGCTCATCTTACGAACCTCTCTCTCTCTCTCGCTCTCTCTCTCTCTCTCTGTGGCATACTACTGCTGCTGTTGTTGTTGTTGTTGTGTGCTGCTTGGAAGCCAGTGGTTATGAAGTGGTCGGTGGACATCGTCATACATCCCGTGATGATCAAACGTAGTTCTCTGCTCTTGGACCTCACCGCGTGGACTTTGCCACCACCGCTTAATGTTCTCATCTGGTGAACGGGCGGCTGGTAGTGGTGGCGGGTAGTGGTTGTGGTAGTGTTGTTGTTGTTGATGATGATGATGATGTTGTTCCTGTTCCTGCTCCTGTTGTGGATATTGTTTCGCCTTGTTCATGATCGTCGACGTCTCGTACTCCTGCAGTGAGTGATAAGTGTGCTTCTACCAATCTACTAAAGGATTAACAAGGTGGTCCGTGCCGTGACGACCACGAAGATACGACCCACCGACCGACGTCTACGATAAGGGTAATTTTGATTAATTGACAACGACAACAACCGTCAACCATCAACAGCACACAGCTAACAAGTGCCACAACAAAAGTGACTTCACAACGCAACGCAACGCAACGTGACTTCACGCGACCTCACCTTTTATGATTAGCAACGTTCTCGTCTGCATCTGGAAGAAAACAAATACTAGCGTACAGCGTACAAGAAACACTGCAACGATAAGAGTTGAAATGATGGGGAGTGAAGATGACGACGTTTCTACGCAAAAAGCGTCGGCGCGAGTAACAATCAAAGCCACAACAGCAACAGCTGATAATCATGAGCACCTCATGACGACACCACGCTACCCGTTGTTGTTGTAATGTTGTTTTGTTGTTGTTGTTGTTGTTGTTGTTGCTATCGTTGTGTTTGTGTTGTTAATGTTATCGTAATCGTACTTCAGCTGATACGCGCTAGTATCTACGGGATACTGTGATGTGAGAACAAACTGAGATGTGATAGGATGTTTTGCGGTTCTTCTTCTGCTGCTGCTGCTGTTGCTGCGGTGTTATTATGCATCGGCATTGTGGTATTGTGGTCTATTCGAGCTGCGGCTGTTATGGCTGCCACTTCAGAAGCCACTGGTATCTATCTACCTTTGTATCTATCTATCTATCTATCTATCTATTTAGGGATCGATCTCTGCACTCATTTAGCGCTTAACCTGTCAATGTATCCGTTTCTCGCTCGACGTGTGTTGCCGCTGGCTGGCTGTGGCTCTCGGCGTTGTGCTGCTCGCGGCGTGGTGGTGTCAACGTTTGGTGTCAACGCCAATCGTGCCCCGCCTGAAGTCACCTCGAATCGCCAAAGAAGAAAGTCGCGCGCGCCTGTCGTCCTATCGGCGCTGTTGATGATGCTTGTCTACCTGCCTGCCTGCTTATGGGTTCGCGATGGGACGCGACTCGCGCCGGCTGTTTGACAGACATTTCAGTCAATGAGTCAGTCAGTGGTGACTGCTTCGAGGTGACTGCAGCAGCAGCAGCAGCAGCAGAGGTAACGCCGGCAGCGTGCTTCGGCACTCAGCAAACAGCAACAACACCAACGGCCGCGGCGTCTTGTCAGTCGCGCGTTTGAGCTGTCCTCCTTCCCGGTCGGCGTCCGGCGTTCGAGAGTTCGTTGTTATCGGCTGTTTTGGCTAATCGACTTTTGACTATCGACAAATCCTACGACGATCGGCGAACGACGAACGACGACAACCGACAACACAACAACAACAACAACACCGTCTTCATTCGGCGCCTCCGAACAGGGTGTCCGAGTTGGCGGCACGCCGAGGGCAATAAACCCCCCCCCCCCCAGCACGAATGGCCAAGCTGATAACAACTACAACATGTCACTATCATCATCATCATGACCACCATTACCATCGTCAGCATCGTCAGCACTCCACAGATCTGTATAGTCGGCTGTAGTAACAGTAGCTGTAACAACAACAACAACAACAAGGCTCAATGACTTCACTCAACAACCCATTCAACAGGGTATTGAAACGGAAGCGACGGATGACCTCGGCGACGGTAACAATAACGACAACAATAGCGACAGCAACGAAACAAAACGAATCAGAGGCACGGCGACAAAAAGTGCAGAAGGGCAGGGCTTCTTCAGCTGTGTTGGTGTTCTCGATGTGATAGGTACTGTTGTTGTGGTTGTTCTTGTTGTTGTGGTTGTTCTTGTTGTTGTTGTTGTTGTTGTTGTCGTTTTGTGTGGTTGTGCGTGTTGAATTCAGCAGTTCATTCAGGTGTCGCTCTCCGACGAGTTCGATGGTTATCGTGGCTATTGCTATTGATGAGGCTGCTGCTGCTGCTGTGGCAGCGGTGTTGTTGTTGTTGCGGATGTTGATTATGCTTAAGCAGTGTTCTTGGAACTTCCGATGAAGAAGACCACAATGTTCTTCTGGTCTGCAGCTATCTGGCTTTTGTGCTGAATTCCAGCCCGGTCCCCGATGCCCCTTCTGCCGCCGTCGATACAAACAACGGCAAACAACTTTATTATACATTAACCACGACGATCCAGATGCGACGGATAACGACGTCGTGGTCGTCGCCTCGAATATTCATAATAATCATGTGATTATGAATAATAATAATATTAATAATAACGTTCCCTGGCGCAAATGTGTACAGTGAGAGAGTGGAAAACGGGAGTTCGGCAACAACGAACGTGGAAGATTGAAAGTTATGCTCGTGTTGGAGAGCTGCTCTAGCAGAGCCCATCTCGACGCAAGCAGGCTTCTCCGTATTCTGTTCGTTCATTTACAGATGCGTTATATATATATATATATATATATATATATATATATATATATATACATACATATATATAGTGTGTGTATATA
>QVRM01004869.1:12500-27500 GCA_003439945.1 Dermanyssus gallinae | reverse complement strand
TGCTCGAGAGAGTGTATGGGTTACGACTGGGGCGTCTACGACTACGATGCATGTATGTACTTCACATTTCGCTGAACAGTGGTGGAGTTCACGTTCTGTATGTGTGTGTGTGTTTGTTTGCTTGTTACTACAGCCATTGTCGCTATTGGCGAATAGACGTGTGTCTTTCAGATCGCTGGATGGATGTGCATCGAGAAGTACTGCCGCGTCCTGTTTGGGCGGTAAATTTAGCTGATAAATAGATCCGCAAATAATTTGGCTGCTGTCTTCGATGCTCCTAAGGCAACCTGCCTCGTTCTGCTTTCAATATATAAGATCGAAGGAAAGCGGGGGGCGTAGGGTGTGTGCGCATATATATATATATATATATATATATATATATGATTATGCAGATTAAGGAGTCGATTTGAACTTTTCGTATCCACCTGTCGTTGTCTCCTTTGCTGCGTCAGCCAACTTTGCACGCTGATCTTTTCTTCGCATTCCTTTATCGTTCTCCCTTTCCCCTACTCTCTCTAGTATCCCTCTCTCTCTCTCCCTCAATATTTGCCTTTCGTGGTTCGTCCTTTTCTATCTTATGTCTGTCACGGCGCGGTTAGTTTGCATCTTTGTGATCTATCGGAGAGAGAGAAAGCCATTGGGACAGCGGGCGCCTGTGATGCAACCGACACGTTGAACCGCTACGACAGCCCAAGCAGCTCGGTCGGAGTAAACCAAGCGATTTTTATCGACGACAATGATAACAAGGAACTAGAAATAAGAGAATTAGCAACAACAGAGCACAAGGGTCGTCAACGATGACAAAAACAATAACAACGACAACAACCAACAATGACAATAACAACAACAACAACAAACAAGGGCCCGCGACAACAACTACACCAAGATATACAGCAACAACAACAACAGAGCACAAGGGTTCCTAACAACAACAGCAACAACAACAGAGCACAAGGGTTCTTAACAACAACAGCAACAACCACAACAAACTGATGAGCACCAGTATAAGCAACAGCAACAACATGGACAACAGCAGCAGCAGCAGCAATAACAATGATAGCAGCCGATAGGCAGCCACCTCAATGTTGGAGGAGGACGAGAACACGACGAAAAACGGCCCCTTCCGTCAACGGAGACAGACGGGCAAACACAGGCGGGGGGCTACGGCCAGACGGTCCAAGACGACGCCAAGAATACGTCAACGCCGCGGCCGAGACACCAGCGTGTTAGATGCTATTTTTTTCTGTCTCTTTCTTTCTCTCTTTCTCTTGTTGTTGCTGTTGCTGCCATAGCCGTTGCTGCTACAGCTGCTATAGCTATTGCTGTTGATGTTGTTGTTATTGTTGTTGTTGTTGTTGTTGATGGTGATGATGATTCGTTGAATCGTCAGGTTCATCGTCATGTACGCTAGATTCGTCGTAAAATCTACGTTCGTTTGCCTGCGCCTACCTGCCTTGGCTAGCCGCGCGCCAACGCGCGCGGATTCAATCTTCGCTGCTCGCCCACCTCGTCTTGCTGGCGACAGGACGCCACCGCCTCCGCTGCCGCCGCGCCCGTCTCCTGTTGTTCGTTGGCGCGAGCTGAGTGTTCGTTCGCGACGTCAACAACAGCAGTCATAAGATCAGCAATGATGGCGTCGGCCGCGACTGCTGACGCTGAGGCTGAGCGTGTAGAATCATCATAGTTAGTCATCATCAGGTAGTCTCATATCGGTGTAGAACGACGACGACGACGACGACGACGAAGACGACGGCGGCAATTCTCTGTTCTACCATCTCCGCCGCCGCCACCGGAGACGCTCGCGGAAGCGGCGGCTCTTGTTGTCATTGTTTATTGCTGATAGCTTGTCGTCGTTGTTGTTGCTGCTGCTGCTGCTGTTGTTGTTGTCGTTGTTTTGTTGTTGCTGTTCATGTTGCTGTAAATGCTGGTGATGTTACTGTAAATGTTGTTGTCCTTCTTGTTGTTGATGTTACTGTAAATTCTGCTGTCCCTCTTGCTGTTGTTGTTGTTACTGTAAATGCTGTAACTGTTGTTGTTGGTGTTACTGTAAATGCTGTAACTGTTGCTGTTGTAGTTGTTGCTGCTGCTGCTGAGTGGGTGTCGACCGACTCCTCTAGGTTGGTCTGCTGCTGATGATGGTGATGCTGATGCTGTTGATGTTGCTGTTGAAGAACTAGTGATCCGCGCTATGGTTCGTCTCCTGGTCGTCTGTCTGGTCGTTCTTATTGTTGATTCTTGTTGTCGTTGTCGTCGTCGTCATCGTCGTCGTTGTTATGGCGTCACCACCGTCCTCCACAGACTCTGTCATCATCGATGACCGGCCGTCGCTGCTGTTGTTGTTATTGTTGTTGTTGTTGTTGTTGTTGCTGCTGCTGCTGCAGTTGCCGCTCCCGCGGTTACTGATCCTGTTAGGCAGGCGGGTGAGAGGGAACAGCAGCGTCGTCAACACAAATGGGCTGCAGACCGACACAAATGGGCCGGCAGATAGACAGCGATCATCGACGATCATCGATGATGGACAGAAAGACAGACAGACGACAGTGGTTGCCGACAGTGGTTTGGATAGCTTAGTTACTTAGCTAGAAGCTACGTAGCGCGGAATGTAGGTAGTTAGCTATCTACCTAGGAAGGGAGGGACTTGGGTAGCTAGCAAGCTAAGAAGGTACGGATGTGGCGAGGGAGCGAGGGAGGGAGGAAGGAATGTATATAGGTAGGAATAGAGGTCGAGAGAGGCAGAACTAAACCTCTCTCTCTGAGAGAGGCTGAATAGCTTCTGATGACGTTCGGTGGCCGCTAACCCATCATCATTATCATCGTTGTCGTTCCGCTGCCGCCGCGGCCGTTGCCAAATTCGGTGTGCGGGGTCCATGATTAGTTAGATAGGCTGAGTTCGGTGAGTTCTCCCGATCCGGGGGGGGCCGGCGGCGTCAGTTCTATGTCGGCCGGGATCTGGCCGAGATCTTAACCGCCCGTCATCCAGCCATGCTACGCCACGGCTGCTTGTTGTTGTTGTTGGTGGTGGTGGTGTTGGTGGTGGTGTCAAGGTGTAACAGTAGCAGCAACAGCAGCGCCAGCAAAGGCAATAGCTTTTTGGGGCTTAACCGTCAGGTTAGGCGTTTCGGGCGTCGTTATAGCTTCTGGCGTTGTTGTAGTAGTAGTTGTTGTTGCTGCTGCTGTTGCTGTTGTTGACGCTGATGCTGCCACTGCCGTTATTTATACGCTCGTTCTCCTTGAAAGTTCTGCTTACCGAGTCGAAGAGTCATCGACATCGACATCGACGAACAAAGTAGCGACGCTGTCGATCATTGTCGTGGTTGACGTTGTTGTTGTTGCTGTTGCTGTTGTTGTTGCTGTTGTTGTTGTTGCTGTTGTCGTTGAAAACGATGAGACGTCGAAGAAGGCCGTGATGACGACGAAGGGATTTCGACGTGAAACAGAGTCGCCACACACACACATACGCTTGCTCACCTCTTCAGCTATAGCCGCAACAACAACAACAATAATAATAATAATAATAATAATAATCATAGCAACAACATCAACAACAATGATGAAACCAACGGAACCAATGGCCCCGGCGTCGATAGAGTCAACAACAAGGGCAGCAGCAGCCATGACTAGCAGTGGCCCCAGTATCAGTGGGCCAATGCCCACACCCTGACGACAAGGTACATAATAACCAGCCCAATAACCAGCCTCTCCTGACAGCAGCAACAGCAGCAGCAACACCAGCATCACTGACAACATTTAGATCAAGAATAGTGATGATGACGACCCTGCCTTGTATTACGGGGTTGCCCGGCTGACATAAGACGGCAATTGCCGACGTCGTCTTCTTCTCTGGCGTCTCTCTAACGTCAGAACGGTATCTTCTGTTGTTGTTAGGCTCTACATACGGCCGATCTCGTTGTTGTTTTTGTCACTGCTGTTGTTGTTACATTTTTGTTGCCCTTGTTGTTGCGAGTGCAATTGTCAATGACGTTGTTGTTCTTGTTGTTGTGGACGTCTCTGCTGCTGTCCTGATCGCCTCACGCTGCCGATTGAACACTGCCTGGTGGTTCGAGTGTATTTATGTATGTAACGGAGAAAAATTGCCCACGGATGCTTAGAGCGCAACAAAAAGTCCATAAAACAAGGGAGACAAAAAGTTAAACAACACACAGAGAGAGAGAGAGAGAGACGGAGAGAGAGGGGGGCCGATGGAGAGAGTGGATGACCGAATGAGAGAAAAATGGGGCACTTCGACGATGAGTAGGTCGTTTCTGGTCGGTTTCGTCGATAATAGAGTCGATAATACGATCTTTCGATAGGTCGATACGTCGGCCAGTAGGTTGTATGTAGATAGGTAGATAGATAGAGAGGTGTAACAACATCGTTGATCATTCTGCGCTGATCGCTTGACCGATCAGCCGCTAAGAGATGCCATCCTCATTTCCTAGTAGTAGTAGTAATAGTAGAAGTAGTAGCAGCAACAACAGCAGTAGTCTTTTTCTCTCGTAGTAGCTGCTGCCCTAGCAGTAGTCGAATGCTATCTCTATCTCACCGCTCTCTCGATCAGCGTCATCATCTTCGTAGCTTCGGTGGCGGCGGCAACAACAACAATTGCAACAACAACAACAACAACAACAACAATCGCAACAACAACAATCGCAACAACAACAACAACAGGAATCAATTCGTAAGACAACGGCGAGGGGCGTAGGGCTATCATCCCCGACGCCGACCCCGGACGGCCGGACCTCATCGTCGGCGTCATTGTCCTCTTGTCCTTCGTCGTCCCGTCTTGGCCGGCTGGGTTGATAAGCGATACATAGATAGACATAGACAGCTCTGTGTAGGTGTCCGTAGGGTCTCCGTTCAACGATCCAGATTCGTCTTGTATTCCGAACGGTGACGGCCTCTGTCTTACGACGAATATGTCTATGTGTGCGTGCGTTAGTGTGTGTGCATATAGCTGCTATCCAGCTTATTAGCTGGTTGTTTGCTTGCGTAGTTTCTCTCTTTCAATTTCTGGCAAGTGTGGCTACTGGAAATGGGATAGTGCCGACGCCGCCACCGACTGACGCTCCCGAAATGCATATCCTCGTAGTATAAGTAGTTTCCAATGCATTTCCTTCTCTGTCAATAGCAATTGTGGTGGCATCGGGGTTTGTCGGGGGGGGGGGGGGGGTACCGGGGGTGACGTCGTGTCGGCACCACGTCCGGAGTAGGCAGGTTGTAGGGGGGCGGGGGGGAGGGGGTAAGAACAGCTGTTACATTACGTGACTGACTGGTGCTATTTGCTTGTTGCATTGGCTGCTACGCTGACTAGCTAATTTGCTTCTATGAATTGCTGTATTTCATTGGCAACTTGTTGTTGCTGCTGCTGTTGTTGTTATTGTTGCTGCTGTTGTCTTTGTTGTTGTTCCTGCTGCTGTTGTCGTTGCTTTTCCTTATTGTTGTTCTTGTTTTTCGTTGTCATTAAGTGTTTGCATCTGCGTGACGATTGTGAACTTATTGATATGACAATAAACCCACACGCGCGCATTCAAAATCGATCCACCTTCGATTCTTTGCCACTCTGTCTCTACTCGTCTGTTGTGACGATAAATGCTCTGACTTAAGATCGTAAGCCGTATGCCGTATGTCCGCTGATATTGACGACGAGATGAGCGTGGATGAAACCAAAGAGTCGCGTGAATGCGTTCGTTTGCTAAGCTTGCTCATATTTACCTACGTTATGATACGAGAACTTGT
This sequence comes from Dermanyssus gallinae, assembly GCA_003439945.1. Classification (NCBI taxonomy): domain Eukaryota; kingdom Metazoa; phylum Arthropoda; class Arachnida; order Mesostigmata; family Dermanyssidae; genus Dermanyssus; species Dermanyssus gallinae. The sequence goes on along the minus strand of QVRM01004869.1, from coordinate 21,764 downwards.
CGTTGTTTTTGATGATGATGATGATTATTATTATTAATTATTATTATTTCGGCTTACTGGTTAGTCATCTAAATTTACACTTGTTGTTGCTGCTGCTCTTGTTGTTGTTCTGGTTGACGAATTTTGAATATGCATTGACAGTTTTACTGACCGATGTGTTTTTTTTTATAGCTGGTTAGCTCAGTGAGTCAGTGATTTGTGTTAAAAAAACAAATAAACGTAGATTATTTTAAACGGTAGAGCAATCATTCGTCACCGAAACAATAAGCATGTTTTTCGCGGTTGCTGCTATGAGATGATCTTGCTGTCAACAACTACGGTTCCACTGACAGCGCTAACAGTGCTATCATCTCTGTTTTAAACTGTACCACCTAGTTGTTACGCACTAGTAAGGCGCAGAAAGTCCAACTATATTAAATAAGTGTTCTCCGTATCAAATGCAAGATGCCACCTTAAGGAGGGCCCGGCCCGATTGTTATAGCGAAGGCCCCGAAAGCAGATCGGCGTGCTTAAGCAAAGAACTTGGACTTTGCTAGTTGGTGTAGTTTGATCTGGAAATGTCCAGCAGTGGCAACTCTAGCACAGACATAGCCGTTTTTCTCCTATGGACTGTTCATATTCTTGTTGTTGTTGTGGTAGTGGTTGTTGTTGTCGTTGGTGTTAGTGATGTTGTTTTTTGCGGTGGTTTTTAATATTGATGCAGCCGTTGTGTTTTATGCCGCCATAGTTTTTGTTAATGTTGTGGTTGTTGTCGTTGCTGTCATTGTCTTCGCCGATGTGGTTGTTGTTGTTGCTGCTGCTGCTGCTGCTGGGAAATGTATTCGTGGTGTGAGCGCAAATGTGTATGTATAAATGTATATGTACATACATGTATATCTCTGCCTGAGACTCGACCGGCCAGCCGTGGGTGTCTATCGGCCGCCCGGTGGTACGGTGTGTTTACGTGCGCTCGCGCGACCACCATCTGCACCCCTATCTCCCGTAGGCTTAACGATCAGATCGGATCGAAACCGCGATCGTTCGCGACTATATATATATATATACATCCATATACTTGCTGAATAATAAATGTGTTCGCGAACTAAAACGAATATTACCCACATCGATTGATTGGCCGGTTGGCCGGCCGGCGGATCGTTGAGTGGCCACCGTTCGACATCGGTAGCAACGGATCTGGCCAGTTCCGGACGACTCGACTCGATGACGATGGCCTGTTAGATCTAACCGATGGTCTGCCTGATCCCGACGGCTAAGATCGCGTTCATCTCCGATATACGCCGCGGACAGAATCATAGGCAGGACAGCTAACAGCTCGCCGCGGTCGCCAATATTAGCATAGGACTCGGGGACTCGTTTATTAAGCATATCAAAAAAGACCCACACGCATATACATATATATATATATATATATATATATATATATATATATATATATATATATGTATGTGTGTGTGTGTGTGTATAAACGCACGCACGAAGCCGGAGGTGTATCGAAAGGCTGCAATTTTTTCTAGTTTAACGCCGGTTGCTCCCCTTCGTGAATGTTCGTTCTGCTGGTTCATATACAAAGCTCTCGTTTAATCGTCTCACTAGACTGGTCCACCGGTATGGTCATCAGATTTTCTGTAGGGACTCATCTCTGAAATAGGCACGTGCGGATGGTGTCTCTTTTTCTCTTTCTTCTTCATCCTCATTCCTTGTTTTTTCCTTTTCTGTTAGTATCATCTGAACTCGTAGTAGTGAACTCTTGCGAATTGTACGAGCATCATATGTATTCGTGTTGTTGTAACGATACTGGTGTGGCGGTGGTAATCATGGTAGTGGTGGTGCTAGTCCTCGAGTACAAGGGGAAGGAAACTCAACGACGAAGAGAAAAAGGGATGACATAGGCCACAAGGAACAGTATGGAGTTCTGGCCTGCCCGAACAAAGTCGATATGCATTTTAGAGAATCAATCAACAGTCATGAGGTGGCAGAGGCGGTACAGGGGCATGCTGGAGAGGTCTCCGCTCGTATTGCGTTATCACGCGTGAAAAGCTTTTGCAAAACTTCCTGAGCTGTGGACTCGTTTTATGTAATGCGTTGCCAGCACGAATTCTTGATCTTGTGGACGAAGAAAGACTAACTTATATATATATATATATATATATATATATATATATAAGAGCAACTGATTATAGATTATTAAATTCGTAGCAAAATACAAAGCGGAAATCGACCTTTGATGACCCAGCCGTTGTCTGCTTATGATGCGTACGATATAGCTGGCCCACCAAAGACGAATCTAGACTTCAGTCTATCCTACGCAAGTGTTGCTAAATTGATTTTCTGCCTGCCCGCATGCCAATGAAAGACCCTTGAATTATAACATCGCGATAACAACCAGCATCAGAAACTGCAACAACGACGCCATTGTCTCAATTAACAACTGCAACGATAGCAAAGTATTAATTAGGTTTGCTTTATTAGACTGTCCAGCAGCTATTCGTATATATATATATATATATATATATATATATATATATATATATATATATATATATATATATATATATATATATTATATATATTTATATATATTTATATATATATATATATTCTTCTTGCGAGCTTTCTGTCCAAGGTTAAAATACGAAGAAAGTCATACATTCAGAAAGCAGCAAGTCCAATTTGGTCGGATTTGGCCTGATTGACGTCTGATGCTGTGGTCTTCTCTTTCGATTGATTCTGTGTTTGTTCAACTAACGTACGTTTCGCGATTCCGCCCAGTCCGGGCCCGCAGCACAAAGTCGTGTTTTATTCCGTTGTGCTTGCCTTGACTTGTCAGGATGGAGCAAGCCATATTCAAAAGGTTGTTGTTATTGTTGTTGTTGTTGTTGTTTTTGATGTCGCGCCCATTCTTGCTATTCTTGCTTAATATTTGGGCTGTCGTTGGCGGTTCCGCCAATGTATTCGTCTTTCTACACTACGAGTGATGTTATTATTATAGCCAAATGTATCATCTTCTGCTCGCTTCTAATTAATTAATGGTACCCATGAATGAAGCCCCGCTGCGACTACAAACAACCAAAGACATCATCTGTCTCAAAAACATAGCCTCGCGTTAATCACCCTTCTTCGTTTTCTATATGTTTTCCGATAGTTTAAAGTGCCTTTGCTGATAGGGCCGAGTGTCTGCAATGTAATAGGTATAAAGTGGTAGCTCCTTGATAGCTCGAAAGAGTATTTCTTTCGTTTTTCAGAAGCCACGCGTTACGCAGCCAATCCAGAATCAACTGCGCTGCTAATACTAATTATCCGTATTGTCAATATAATTTTCTTTTTAATCTGGTTGCTATCATTGTTGCCATTGTTGTCGCTGCTGTTGCTGCTGCTGCTACAGCTGGTAATGTTGTCAGCGCTGTCGAAAAGTAGAAGTTTGTCGAATCCGTCCGAAAAGCGTCTCGACTCTTTTTCTCACTCTGCCTGTAGGCTGGGCTGAAGGGCTCTCCGCACCGGAGCCACAAAATGCAAGCACGAGGGTCATCACGCCACTCGCCGAAGTGTTGCGCTACCGGGAAGGGACGCAGGCTTCTGACGCAGCGCAATCCGGTGCAGGGCATTCGTCAGACAGACAGGCAGACGATTAACTACAACGATGTCGAATGTAATTAACTAACTAATGTTGCTGTCGAGCCCGGTGGCGTGGTGGGTGCATTCCTGCGCCTGCGCCTCGCGACCGGCGGAGACACTAGATAGGTGCGCGGGTTCGAGCCCCACCGTTGCACCGATTTGTATTTAATATGGGGGTCGTCCGTCTCACAAAGCCATGCGAAAAGCAGGTCCCATGGACGTTATATCTTGGCTGAGAGTCAGTCCAGAAAGTTAAATTTTTTAACTATTAGTTGCTGCTGGCGGAACAAGCTAGAGCTGGAATGAGGGTTGGATAATGAAGATCAAGAAGAAGAGGAGAAGAAATAAAGCAGCGATCGTTGTGGAGGAACATAGCAGCTGAGCTGTGGTAGAGGAAGAAACGTATTACACAAACCTGCTTCTATCGTCGTCGAGTCTGCTGTTATGGTTACAGCAGCAGCAGCAGCCTGCGCCGTCGCCGCAGACCCCGCAGATGTCTGCTTAACCGTCGTAGCGAGAATCATAGTAACAATAGCAACAAGAACAACAACAACAACAACAACAACAATAACCAGCTAATACAATATACACATACAGCAACAATAAATCGTTTATTTATAAATATTATGCCGGTAGAAAGCATGCCGACGCCATGACAGTGCTGCTATGATTAGCAATCACTCAAACAACGCTGATACTAGAAACAGCCGTGAAAATCACCACGTGGAATAGGTGTGATATATTACATGTACTATGATGAAGCAAATTTTGTTAGCAGACATTAGCTGGGAACAGTTGATACTATCTATTTAAGGTCTTGTAGTACATATAACAAACTAATCGAAGAAGAAGAAGAAAGGTAGAAAATAAAATCGAAAAAAAAAAACGCTGCGACAAATATAAAGAGTAATAACAGAAGGCCCTAAAACAACAACAACACCACCAACAACAACAACAGCCGCAGGGACAGCAAGAAGCAAATCAATAATCGTTTTATTTCAAACTCTACATAATGGTGGCGCTAGGTGTGCCTGCTACGACTTAGCGCAGCCATTACGAGTTTTGAAAAAAAAGATACTCATTGAGACAACAATACCAACAGCAAGAGCAACAACGGCACGTACAACGGACGGTGACTAGCAGTTACAGAAAAAAATGACAAGTACTTGTCATTACAAGCATACGTGTGTATATATATATATATACACACGTGCACGCATATATGTACATGCAATAATAATAATACATCGACTTCCCCTGCTGGCGAGACGTTCATTGAATAAAACAGGATCTCAGTATAACAACCAACGGAACGACCATGACGGCCACGAGAACGACAACAACAATCACAACAGCAGCAGCAACAACAACAACAACTGTACGACCTATTATTACACAGTATTATGATGGCGAATGCCGTCCCCGGCGGGCATGAACACCAGTGCTTAGTCGAAATCACGGTTATAGCTGTTGTTGTTGTCACTGTTGAATTGTTGTTGTTGTTTTTTTTGCTGTCGTCGTCGTCGTCGTCGTCGTTGTTGTTGTTCTCACTGTTAAATTATTATTGTTGTTGTTTTTCTTGCTGTCGTCGTCGTCGTTGTTGTTGTTTTTCTTGTTGTTGTTGTCACTGTTGTTGTTGTTGTTGTTGTTGTTGCCGTCATTGTTAGTTACACGGTTCGCACTTTAGGGCGAACAGCGCAGCTGTCGACTGCCCATTTCTTGAAGTCGCTCATCCTTTCGTTCGTTGCCTCTCGACCTCTTATCTCTTTCTCCGTGTCGTGGATTTTTCTGGACAAACCGATTAATCCATCATTCAAGAGCTGCAGCAGAAAGCCAGAGCCGGCATTTAGCCTCTGTCTCTATCTCTCTCTCTCTCTCTCTCTCTCTCTTCGTCTGTCATCTGTTGATCGACCGTATCGCGCCGGTCGATCATCATGACGTCGACCGATCAGGAAGTGTCAGCCTTTCCCGACGTGTAACGCCGCGGTTGTACTGCAACCGAGACCTGGACATGTTTCACGAGCACGTCATGCGTCTCTCCTCCACTTGCACGCGGAAGCACATCTTGCCGCGTTTAGAAGATCTTGTCGTGGGTAATTATAGAAATAATCGAAATAACAAATATGTTTTAGTATTGTTATTACATATGATTATAATTAGCCTGTCCACAATTTGGTTCATCATACCAGTGTAGTTCTCATATATATGTGTATATATATGTGCATATATATATATATATATATATATATATATATAAAAGCGAGAAGCTAAGGTTAAATAAGGCAATTAATCGAATTAAGCTAGCTTATCCAACGTTGTTGTTGATGCGACGACCACGTTCTTCAATGAGCTGCTTGCGTCGAGGACGGCTGACTGAATGTGCTCAATAAATGGGAAATGTAAATCCAGCAAGAGCATATGTTGACTTGTACACGGCAAGTCTTTTGTATCGTGGTGGTCAACGATAAATAATCATTTTATGTTTTCATTGCTTATAATTCTAGCAGCGCAACAATCTATCTGCCAGTCACAAATGAAAGATCGCTTCGAAAAAGTATGATGAAGATGTGCCTTGAGTGAGTTGAGAGTTGATGAGGTACAGTTGTGCCGGAGTGTAACCAAGTTACACCTCGTCTCGTGTCTCGTGGTTCGAGAGTCCTCTGTGGCTATCCGCTCTTCTACTTTGTCCCGTTGACAAAATTTCTACTCATCGCCTTCTTGGTATTTGTTCGTATAGATGTTGAATGCGTGGCTAATATTGTCCATATTTTGTGTCGTTATTGTTTGTGTTGTTGTTGTTGTTATTATTGTTGTTGTTTTTGCTATCGTTACTGCTGCTTTTGTCTTGAGTAGTCCCGTTGTTGTCACAGATGGCTGATGCTGTTGGATTAGCTAACTCCAAGGTACCGTCAAAGAGTCATGAACTTCTGGGCAATCGAATTGCCAGGCTCGCCCTACGTTATTAGAATACAATTGCGGTCTGCCTTACGGAATTTCAGCCAAGATCTAGCGTAGCTTTTTTCTGTCGTTGTCGCAAAACTGCGGCCAAGCGCAGCTTACACTGACACTGGTGCTTTGCCATGGTGCCTGCGTCTGAGAATATTCGTATGAAAATAAAAACGACTACGCAGGGGTGCCTAATGTTAGATGGCACGTAAAATGTGCTCCATTGTTGTAGGATTTATTTTCTTGTTAGGGATTTTACCTTATATTTTACCCGCGGTGTTTGGGTATTTGTTGTTACTGTTATTTGTACGTTTATTCTATTGCATTTGTTTTAGCTATAAGTTTGCAGTATTCATCTCTTACATAGTGAAACCATTCTTTGTATGTCATTAGCCCATGTGTCCAATTATATATATATATATATATAGCGTAGGGGGGGGGGGGCAGCTTATGTATTCACTTGTCTAGCAATAGCAGCTCAATTACCTGTCTCAGGTTTGGAGCCCAACTGCATTGCTAGAAACTTGTACTTGTTTGGGGATATTTGTTTTGATGATGAAACAAAGATCTCTCAAAAGGCCTACTGCTGGGTAGGTAGAACGTTATTGAACGCCCAAAGATACAGCCAGACCTAATCACTATCCGCCCCATTTCAAGCTCTGGCTTGACCATACAGCCATATTGTCAAGGCATTCTGAAAGCTTAGCGAATGAATTAACGACGTTTAGACGCCCTACCTCGGTGGATTCTGTCAAAGCAGCAATGCAGCGACGCGTATGCACGGGTTAGGAAGTTAGTTACTCCGTTGACGCGCGTTTGGCGAATTTCTTCTCATCGGTCGCAAATGGGCGGCGAAGAATGCGAGATTAATCGTATACGGTATACAGATACGTCTGTCGGCCTCGTCCCTTCGTGCCAGCCAGTGTTTGGTGAGGAATTCGGGCTTGGAAGCTTGTTGCCCGAACGCGCCCTTTCTCGATGTCTAGCGTATAGGTTGCCCCTCTACGTCCTGCTCCTGCAGTCGACGAAAAGCGTGGGCGTCCTCGTAAGCTGCCGCTGCCGCCGCCGCCAGCGTATGACGGTGAGGATTTGTACAGCATCGATAAAGCCATCTTGGCAAATGGATGGTTAGGCTGGACTGATGATCCCCCTTGTTTACATCCCGCTTCAACGGGTCGATGATTTGTCGATGGACGACAACATATGGTCGATATATACACAGGCCGGTCGATTCCGGCGAAGGGAAGATTCAGACAATGATGATGATATTGATGATGATGCTGCTGCTGCTGATTATGATGAGGATGTGATATAAACGGCAGTGGATTGACTAATATTATTATAACAGCTACAGAGTGCATTTATGTGGGCGTCTTGCCGAATTTACCAACATCCGCAGAAACAGCAGCAGCTGCAGCAACAACAATCATTATTGGATCAATACAAAACAGGTGGCAAAGAGCATAGCTATGCACTATTACTCAATGTGGTCGATAGCTTCCTTGTTATTTGGAGCGTCACAAGCTGGTTGTTTCACTATTCTGTTTGCCGACCCCTCCTGTGTGCATGTGCCAATCCTTCCGATGGCGAATTGCTGCGCTATTGGTGCTGGTCTAGAATTGAAGACAGTTTTCAAGGAGGTTGTTTTTACTCGAAGACCGTCGTCTGCGGGCTGAAATCGCTGTGAGGCCCACATTCAACGAGGCGCCAAGGGCCGACGGGCCGTGTTAAGATAGCTAGGGTTTCCCGTCAGCAGTCCTTGCACGTGGCAGCCCCGTATGACCGCTGACTCTCAACGGCGCTATGGTTTATCATCGACTATACTCCCAATGAGCATCGCTCAAGGAAATTGATGCTGGTCTGGCAATATGCTGGTCTTCGCTGGCCGCCGCCGCCGACCGGCGTTCGTCTTCTGCCGTGGCGTCCGGAGGCGTGATATTTGTCACGACAACACTACTAGCCTACTGTTAACTACAACCTGTTTTGTCATCACTTTAACCTTTTTCTTCGTCTTGCACTCGTTATTTTTTGGGGGTGGCCTTGCTTTTTTTCGTCTCCGTCTTTGTCACTCTCAGTCTGTCTCTCTCTCGATATATCATTCCCTCGCGGCTGTGTCTTTTGTGAGTTTGACGAAATGGTCTGCGCCCGAGCGGACGCAAAGATGATGATTTTCTGTATGTTTGTATGGCTGGTGGCAAGCAAACAGGCAAGCAAGGAACCGACCAAGCACCAGTCAAATCAACCAAACGACAGAGTCAGAAATGAAATAGGAGGAAGAAAAAGCCGACGACGGCAACTAAGAAGCATCCGAACAAGTGCTCGATCATCATGATCGTGGGTATTATCATCGCCATCACGTCGTTGTTGCTGTTGTTCTTGTTGCTGTTGTTACTGCTGTTGTTGCCGCTATGATTATGGCCGACCGGCTCGTCCGGTCCGTGGCGGCAGTCCGTCCGGCCGAATTACATGTGTGCGCAATTATGTCTGTACATGTAGCCATTGTTTGCAATGCGATTGTTACTGTTGTTGTGAATTGGCTGCAAGGTCAACAATTTTCAAGCATTGTGGTTGGTGCAAGGGAAGACCTTGTATATATATATATATATATATATATATATATACGAGCGCAGATCGGCAAGTTCTAGTACTTTAAATTTTAAAAATTTAATCGGAACCACCAAAGCCTTCCGGTTGGTTCTGTTTGGA
>QVRM01004869.1:0-7500 GCA_003439945.1 Dermanyssus gallinae | reverse complement strand
TGGCTAATCTCCGCCGCTCTCTGACTCCTCGTTGTCATTGGCACAGAGTCGTTGTTCATTTTCTCTTCGTTGATCTATTCGCAATATATATATATATATATATATATATATATATATATATATATATATATATATATATATATATATATATTATAATTGCCGACGATAAATTCCTTTGAAAGCTCTCGAAAAGTGAAAATAAAGGCCTGTCAGCCCCGAGATGCACCGTAGGCCTGCAGCGTGTTCGCCACCGGTTTTTGGTTCTCGGCCTTGATGCCAATCAGGTATCGATGAGTCGCAGCGACTGAACAATAGTCTTCATCAAACAATCCTTACTTCGAGAATCAAGGTATAACGAGGAATACTGATATGCTGTGTCTGACACAGGTACTACGTATGTGACGCTAACTGAGAGACCTGGCGGCCTAACTTGTTCATGTCTGGTAGGAGGGGATCATAAACGTGAAAGCCAGCCAGCATAATGGACCACCACGAATGATAGCATGGCGTAACGACGGGAAATGGTTTTGCCGGCAAGGACGGAGGAAAAAGCGAAACAACAACAACAACAAGCGAAAATCCAATGGGTTTCAGCTTTCAGCACAGCTTGACAGTAATGATGTCCGCGTTTCACTGGCTGCAGACGATGTGAGTTGTGCCGCATCGCTGCGTGTAACGCTGACGACGGGCATAGTGGTAGAAGGGTTCGGTCAAGGTTGTCTGCTCCTTGACCCGTGCTCTGCTCTTGACCTTCCTTCGTGCTCTGCTTTTTGAACCTCATTTCCTTCGCTTTTGGCTCGTCTTTTGCGTTTCTACGGGTATGTGTGTATGTGCATGCACTCCGAAGTGCAACAACAACAACAGCTACAACGTCAACAACAACAACAAGTTGAGAGGAGTTATTGTAAGAGTAATTGTAGAGTAAAGGTAGAACAAGGGGTCACGGAGAAAGGTTTGCAAGCTTGGATAGGCGAGTTGTTGCGTCTATTGATACGTCTGTTCGATAGTCACTGGCCGGAACGTGCTTCAGGTGGACCATGCGATAAGTGTCTTTTATTCATTGGTTCACTAATCAGTGTCATAATCTCTGCTGTATAAGCTGCTCTGCATCACTGAATTTGTTTTTGTAATAGTAATGTTTAGAATCCTATCTAGCCACTAAAATGTTACTTAAAGTTTACCGTATATTGTTTATATTTGGTGAATTCCTTTCCTTTTCGGTACAGCCTCTGAATCTGCTATTTCTCGAATTGAATGAATTACTGTACACACTGTCGAGATCTAGCCCTCTTCCTTTACGCAACAACGACAACATACGTATCCAATAAAGATGGTGATGACCTCCGCAAGATTTTACTTATTCTATTCTACGACGCTAGTACATACGTTTTATGTCTCCCTTTTTATTCCTCGTCAAATAACCAAGTACAAAGTAAACGAGGCAAATTGGGGGCCAGAATATTTTATAGTGTTCATTCACAGGGTGAACCCGGGGACAGCAGTATGTGTTTTTCAACATATTTGCCGTGTTCTTTGGCGGAACATGATTCTAGCCTGCCAATAGGGACAGTCTATACAGGCTTGACTGGTCATACTGACCTGGCCTCTGAGCATATCGTTTCACACTCTAGGTTTGTTAAACGTTTACATACTACGATATTTTTGTCTTAGGGTAACCATGATGGAAGCATACATTTTCTTTGGAATTGCCGCGCGGGAAAACTGTCTCTGGGATTTTTCTCGCCTTCTTACCCAACACCACTGGTAACAAATGTTTGACAATTACAATATAGTGTCGGGGCAGTCAGTCGGCATATTAGAGGTTTTCTCCAAATAAAACGACGACATTTAGTTCGGATGCTTGCTTTTTTAAGTCGTTTTAGGTCGGCACTTAGGTCGGATGCTTGTGCCATGATTCTTCCACTCCCAAAACGAGAAAAGAAAGAAGATAAGGCATACATCTTATTGCATGCCTATGTACTTACACAATTAGGCATGCTGTGCAGTGTTCTTGTGAGGATGGGCCCGGGTTCATTTGAGCCCAGTATTTGTAGAAAAACATTTGACACAATTAATATTTTACAGAGCGCAATTGACATAGGTAGCTTTCTATTGGGTAAAGCAATTTAACTTTCTATTAGCGACTAGATGATACAGGTATGGAACCATCATCGTCCCTAGAGAAAGCTATATATATATACATCTCGCTGATTATCTATCAAATATCACTATTCATATGACCTGCGTTACACTCGTCTCTTTCAGAAGTGGAAGCTACATACATACGCGCGGCACTTCTGGAAACAAATGATGTCCTGGGATTGTAGCTATTTTTGAATTATCCGTATTTGCGAAATTTTCCTTAATAGCTCTTTTACGTATTTAAGTTCATTTCCTTGATTGAGTTTTGGAACATATATATATATATATATATATATATATAGTACCAGCAGTTCTGACATATATCTAGTTGTTAATGTCTGCCGTTGCTGCTGCTATCTCGCTGTATCTCTATAAGAAGTCGGTATTTTTCTTGTGACGTCGGCCGCATCTTTCTACCTCATTCTTAATGACGCTGTTGGCGTTTTAGCAGACCACAATTGATAACCGGAGACGCTGGAAGACACGACGCTACTCCCATCCCGTGTGTGTGTGTGTGTTGCTTATACGCCCGGCTAGCCAGATAGATAAATAGATAAATAAATAACTAAATAACTAAATACACATCGCGATATCGCCACGCGACTACGAGCTAATCAGCATGGCTAATGACGGCCGGGCCACACTGAATGCGAACGGCTTCGTCGACGACCCGACCAAAAGGTGCAGACCCAGATCGCGGAAGGGGGCTTGCAAAAGCAGACATTTTTGTACAGCTTCCCTCTCCGAGCAGACCTGTCTGACAATGCACGCACTTGTGTTGGTGTACTGGGGACTGACTACCCCTTGTACCCATAGGAGTAGAGAATAATTGCATGCCTATGGTCGTTGTTGTGGAGTAGAAGTGGTGCGTTAAAAGGTCATGCGGAGGTAACGCAAGCGGCATACTGTTGTGAAACGAACGTGAACGCGTTCTGTCCGCTGTTTGCTGTCCTGCTGTCATGCAGCCCGTATGAACTATGCGTGATCAGTTTCACTTACTACTACTACTACTACTACTACTTATGGTAAATGGTTCGTGAATAGTCTCTAAGGCCACTATGTTTGAAGTTTCACCCTTGTTTGAAGATCATCTTGTGTCTAGGGTGGTCTCAATACCGGCCAGTGGATGAGGTAGATGGTCGGAGACTATGAGACAGTCGCCGCCGCTGGTACATATGTTTCATACAGTCTTAAAGCGGTCTTGTGTGGATTTCCAAATTTGGGGTTGGAAGTTAGTATGTGACAAACTCACTATAATCTGTAATCAAGGTTCTTTCATCTCTCTTTTTTATTCGACGAAAGGAACGTAAGCGTCGGTGTAACTCGTTTAATTCGGCTTCGTTTAATTAACTAAGTCTTGAATTAAAGGTGCAACTTGAAATCGATCAGCGACGGCAGCAATACAACGTGAACTGCCTGACAAAGAACGACAATGTTACAAACAACAACAGTGCCAACCATAGCAATAAAGCAATATAGCCACTCTTAATGATAAAATGACTCTTAATGACAAGATCAGCAGCAAACACAACACGAACAACAATCACACTGACTGCCATATACTCGCCAATCGTTAACCAATAGGAAGATACGAAGAAAGTGTTGACAAAGTGCTAAAAAAAAAGCAGCTGTTGTTATGATAGGAAATCGCTGTATTGCTACGAGTGAATATATATTATATAATATATATGCTCTTTATCACTTAGAGGAGAGTGTATAAACAGATCGATTATTGTGGCGGTCATGGTCTTGCCTTTGCGTTCTGACGTCCTGTCATTTTGTTGCTGATGCATGCCGTAATGCTAGTGGCGACAGTTGGCTGTGGTGAAGATGATGTGGGATCATTTAACATCGATCATTTCTTCTTGCTTTTCAAAAATTCCAAGAGAAGAATGCACAAGTGGAAATACGTGCGCATGGTAGTTCGTTCACAGAAGCAGGGGAGGTAGATAGGAGCCAGCCGTATGAGGTTTGCCGTGACATTGTACTTCGTTTGACTGTCTGCGCTGACGACCTGCTATACATTGCATGCGTGCAGTTATGTTATGTATCTTATTTTTCTGCGAAAACTAGCACTTGCAGGAGATTTAGGATCGGGATTCTGGACCTGTTTGTTGCCAGGACGGTTGCGCGTCATATCCGCCGCCGCCTCCATCACTGTGCGCTATTTCTGTCGTTTCCGGAACCGGGGTTGTGATATTGCCAACGGCCTGCGTTGGCTGGCCGCGTACTTTTGAATTTTATCTTAGTCTTCTTTGCCATACTTTCCATCGACGGACGACCGATTCTCTTTGTTGTTGTTTTGTAGTTGTCGTTGTTGTTGCTGATATTGTTGCTAATGTTTTTGTTGCTATTGTATGTGGTCCTTCATCGCTCCGGCAGGTTTTTTTCACCGCCGAATCACGAAATGTTTTTGAATCTCCGAGTTCGGTTTTGCTCGCCGGCCAGACTGCTGGCGGCATCGGTTTGTTGTATGCGTTTGTGGCGGGCGGGCGGGCGTCAATCATCAGCCCATCCCTGCCTCCTGTGTTTCTGTCGTAAGGTCGGCGCTCTCTCTATTCGTTCTCGCAGTGCCATGCGGCTTCACGAGGCTTCGCTGCCGCCCGCGTATCCACCCGCCCGTTCATCATCTTCTATCATCTGGGCGTCGTCGTCGTCGTCGCCGCCGCTGCTGCTGCTGCTCAATAACGGCAACGAAAAGAAGTCACCACTGACGGTGATTCGCTTGACGCGGTGACTGGCTGAGAGTATTGACGATCCGACGACCCGAATGATCTACCGAGTCGAAGCGAAGCGATAGTCATGTTATGCGCTTTACAATCATCTATCCCCACCTCTTCCCACCCCCGCCATCCACCGTCTGGGGTTTCAGTGTGTAGAGACACCACCGACGACGCCAGTGCGGGTAGGTACGACGTCAGTTGACACCATCACCAAATGTTGTTCATCATCATTGTAAAGATTTTCACAGTCAAACTTATCAACTTATTATTTACCACCACCACCACCACCAAGCTGCGTCAGCAGCAGCAGCAGCGCCGGCATACCACACTCATCATTATCATAATCCACCTTTCACGCCATTTCTTGGCATCAAGGCCCCTTCTCATGTGCCCTATTCCTCTCTCTCTCTCCCCGTCTCTCCTCTTCTCGGACGCTTGCTTTTTCTCTCTTTCTCTGTCTCCATCATTTGCTTCTCTCTTTCCGTCTCTCTCTCTCTTGTTTACTCTTCCTGTGTATGCATACTACATCGTTACTTTGTACCCTTGACTACTGCTACCATAACCAAACCGGCATGAGGTAGCAAGTATCTCTCTTCTACTAGTGCTGCTACGACTATTACGATAGCGATACTGCCACTATATCTAACAGCAACACAGCAGCAGCAGCAGTAAGAGATGGCTGGCTGGCTGGCAGACAACGAAGTAGGCTAATGTCATTCTGGACGGGCCGATACCACCACCACCACTACCATCACTACCTCCACCACCGCCTACACCTATACCATCATAGCATCGCCAGCTCCACCACCATCATCATGACGGCAGATCATGCTGTCAACATTATTATCATGCTATCGTCGTTATGAAATTATGGCCGTCGTTTCCGGATATTTGCGCGCTCGCGAGTGTGTGTCGCCCGTATTGGTCTGTCGGCGGGTCGTGGTCGGAGACGACGCCGAGGAGCCGCCCGCTGTCTTGGATTGGGTTCGCGGTCAGGCCACTGCCGCCGCCGCCGCCGTCATCATCAGTAGCAACAGCAGCATCGGCTTATACTAGTCTAGTACAACAACAACGACAATAACAAACAACCGCTGCTGGTCTAGTCCAACAACAGCAGCAACAACAACAACAACAACAGCAACAAGAACGGCAACAACAACAGCAACAACAACAACAAAGATATAATTCGAAGGGAGTGGTGTCACGTCTTTCCCAGCCACTACCGAAAATCTCAGTTAGTCAGTTAGGGCGGAACTGTGGCTCAACACCGTCGTTCGTCTGTTCGGTAGTTGTTGCCGTTGATGTGATTGTTGATGTTGTCAGTATTCATTGTTGTTGTTGTTGTTGCTGGTGCTATGAGTGTACGTGTTGTCTTTGCTATGACTGTTGATGTTGTTGTGTTTTGTCGCCGTTGCGAACTGCCATTGCAAGGTCCACCCACTTTTTGGTACTGTCATTTCTGCTAGCTGTATCATTTTCGTCATGAATATGATTACTATTCGTTTTCATACAACTTTTGTCACTTTTGTACTTTTGACGGTTGCTAAAATTGCCATTTGTTGATGTTGTTGTTGTTATCGTCGTCGTCTATTAGTACAGTCGATGATTGTATTGTCATCGTATCTGTTGTATGTAAACGTCAATGTTGTTGTTGTTGTTGTTATTACTGTTGTTGTTCCCCCGTTGTTGTTAATATTCTTGGTCGGCGCTGCTAGCCGATGAGGGCGTGGTGCATTTTCTGACTCGGCTCGCCGTGTCTTGACGGGCTCACTATCATCAGCGGTCGTCGAACAACAACAACAGCAACAACAGCAACAAAACAACAACAGCAACAACAGCAACAACAGCAACAAAACAACAACAGCAACAATAACGGCGACGACGACGACAGGGCTGACTCGATTTGACTCTGGCGTTGACTTGGTCGCTCGTGTCGATTTGATCTGATCCGGCGTGACGCGATGCTGCGACGGCATAGCATTCGCTGCTGCTGCTGCTGTTGCCTCCCAAATGCTGTTTACCTCCATGATTGTCGCTTTGTTGGTCGGTAGTTGGCCTGCTTGCCGTGGTTACTACTTATGTTGTTGTGCTTCTTGTCGCTGTCTGATCTGTAACACACACATATATATATATTATATATAATATATATATATATATATATATATATATATATATAATATATATATATATATATGTGTATATATATATATATATATGTGCATATATATTTGTATGATTGAGAGAGTGAGAAAAAGCGTGCGGGTGTTTCTACGTAGTATAGACATAGTTTATATCCGTCCGATTGTGATCTTGTGTATCCTTGGCTCTGGGCGCGTGTGTTTCCTTTTCTCTCTCGCGCGCTCTCTCTCTCTCGCTCTCTGGGAGAAGAGAGCGAAGGAGAGCTGTGTGGCGGGGACGGGACGAGGGGGATCTGCTTGTTTCGACTCCTCCTCCTTCTCCTTCTCCTACAAGGAGGCAGGCTGACTGACTGACAGTGTTACCGTTTTCAGCGTCATTGCCGCCGTAATCCTCGTTCTCTGTCCATTGGTCCTCGGTCGCCACTCGTTGTCCGCCTTGGCGTCATTGGTCATCGCCGATATTGTTGTTATTGTCGCTGTAGATGCTGATATTGTTG
>QVRM01004868.1:987500-1030119 GCA_003439945.1 Dermanyssus gallinae | reverse complement strand
AGATTGTCGTCTCTATGATGACATAGGTGCCGCCTCCAGTAGACAACAGACGCAACAACCGCAGCAGCAGCAACAACAACATCATCAAATGCAGCAACAATTACAGCAACAATAGCAACAAAGGCAGCACCACCACCACCACCATCACCACCAACAGCAACAACAACAACAACAACAACAACAACACAACAACAACAACCAAGGCAGCAGTAGCAACAACAGTAACTAAAACAGCAACAACACAACAACAACCAACCAGCAGCAGTAACAACAACAACAATAACAACAACAACCAAAGCAACAATAACAATGGCATAGGTATCGATGATGGGAGATACTGGCAACGGCGTAATCATTATTGAGTTGGATAACTATCATTGTAAAGGAAGGTCGCATCAGCGTTATATGCTAGCCTTTCCGTGCATTTCCGTGCCAATCCCCGAGATCTGCAGCCAATTCGCACACAATAGAATTCATGAAACATAAAGGCAGCTAGATGATGATAGAAAATTAGAAGGAAGAGGAGAAAAAGAGAGAAACAAATATGTGTAATCCAGGGAACAAGGTATCAGTCGTGTTTCGATTACTTAAGGTATATGTTCCGATTGAATGGAATAAGATGGACTTTTTTTTCTACAAAATAAAAACTCAGCACGAACCAGCTTCTTGGGAAATAAAAAATAAGATAACTAGGAAGGTGACGACGACGATAATGGCGAACGCATCTTCATTATGCCTCCAATGCCACCAGTATACTGTCAAATAATCGAGAGATTGGCGTATTGTTGGAAGCCGTCGCATGGTAAAGGCCTCGTTGATGATGCAAAGTTGTGATGAGGTTCTTTTTGTATAGGCCAGCAACAATATCCAATAACGAGAATGTAAATCAAATTTACAGAAGGGTAATGATATATATATATATATATATATGTATGTATATATATATATATATATATATATATATATATATATCCAATAACGAGAATGTAAATCAAATTTACAGAAGGGTAATGATATATATATATATATATATATATATATATATATATATATATATATATATATGTATATATATATATATGTATATACAGGGTGTTCCTATTTGTGTGGCCAAAACGCTAGGGTATGGTCAAACTCGGTGAGAAAATCATTTTTGCCAATGGGTGGAAGCCGGGAAAACGTTTTGTATAGGAGTGAGGATGAAATTTATAAAAGCAGTTATTCAGCCTTTTTTCTTCTACATAGTTGTGCAAAATCTACGTTTGCGGGAGAACCAGTCAACGCACAAAGGAACCGATCATACCGGTGTGTTTGGCGGAAAATTCTACACAATAATGTATACATTACTAGCTTGCGTAGCAAAAAGCGAATAGCCAGATTAAGGAAAGTCATAAAAAGTCGAAATGTTACGTTAACGCTTTTTTGTGCAACATCGTAATTTTTTCCATTACGACCAAAAATGCACGTCCAAAAGACTACTCTCAGGCAATAGCAGATTTAATCCAAACATGCCGGTATGATCAGTTCCTTTGTGCGTTGACTGGTTCTCCCGCAAACGTAATTTTTGCACAACTATGTAGAAGAAAAAAGGCTGAATAACTGCTTTTATAAATTTCATCCTCACTCCTAAACAAAACGTTTTCCCGGCTTCCACCCATTGGCAAAAATGATTTTCTCACCGAGTTTGACCATACCCTAGCGTTTTGGCCACACAAATAGGAACACCCTGTATATATATATATATATATATATATATATATATATATATATATATATATGTATATATATATATATATATATATATATATATATATATATATATATCTTCAGCAGAGCTCGATCTCTAGTTTAGGCTAATTGGGTGCATATTGAAAACTGATGTATGTACCTAGATTAACAATCAAGGATCATATTGATGAAGTTGTTTTAATTTTGTGGCAATTTTTGCTGGGGACACCTGTTCTGGTTAACCCGGTGTATTTCGGTGTATACATAGATATTCAAATCAGTTCTGTTTATTTCACTCAAATAGCTCCTAAGTCAAAGTATAATATACAGCTATTGTATAAAATTGTTTTGATAATCGTTTAAGTGTCTTCACCCTTCTGAGAAATGATGCAACGTTTTATGTTCCAGCGATGCGCATTCCACTACATGAACTTGGCACACCTCTGCAGACAGCTCATACAAAATGAAAAACATCTTTCAAGCTAGTTGAAAGTCGCCTGTGTAAGGTAATTCTATACCGTGACAAGACTATACGTCAACCTCACCTAGTCAATATCGTTTATCACTGGTTTCAACAGCAGTGATCTCTTCGGCAGAAGTAACCATAGCGTCTGTACGTTCGCCGCCATGAGCCTCGTACGTTGACTTTCTTCGTAAAGCCTTTGCTCTTTCTCCTATAAGTGGGAATCCATTTTGCATCTATACATTTTGGCGACTTAAATCTGGCTATCTATTATTGATTAAACATATTCTATATTTCATTTTTCAGCATTCTTTGTCGAAGCAAGCATTTTCAGCTGACGGCTGTTTATTGAGCTGCTTGACTTGAGACGTACCCGCAGGTTGCTTACAATCCAGTTTGAAGTTTGCCTGAGAATGTTTACGATAAGTCGATAAGCTGAAAGTGATGTCAAAGCTAGCATCCGTCTACGATACTGATCGGAGATTAATATCAACGACGCTTCATCCAGTCCAGCCAAAATATATAGGCTCTGTACAACTACTGTGAATGGCAAGTCCATGCTCGTCTTGCCATACTCGCCAGTTTTTACGATGCCTCATCCTGGTGTTTTTTGTTCTTCCGATTTAATTGCTAGTCCATAAGATATTCGTGATGGAGGAAGGGGTTCTGGCGAGCCCTATCTCCAAAGTTTCCGTTAAGATTAATATGCCATGTTTGCTAAATATGTTCCTCCCTGACGTTTGATAAAAATGTCCAGGGGAATTCGATTTTTCACAACCCTCATTTGGATAGAGCTGCTTCGTAAGTACTCGAGGTACTCGAGGTGTGACTATTGAATGCTATTTATTTGTCTCCGTTTGTTCTAATTGTGACCTTTATCCTCACTAAGCCGCTTGGCCCTGAGGCTCACCCTTTTCGTTCACTGCATCGGACACTCTAAACTTTTTTCGAGCTGACCCTCAGCCAAGATTTAACGTCAACGGGACTGCTTTTCGCATTGCTTCGTAGACAGACCCCATAAATACAAATGTTCCAGATGGTCTGCATGATTTGTTTCGCTCTAGGCGATGTGCTTTTCGGATTTAAACATGTACTTACTCGTGGTGTTTATCGAGTTCGTTTCTTGATTGAATTTTGGCGCTTGTTAGTGGCTCTCGGGTTAAGAACACCTACAAGATTTACATGCTCTACATTTTCCGTCTCCCTAAGTGTTCTGTTTAAGGGGTCATTCATCCCTCTCAGAGAAACTTAGACACAATAAAGTGCACATTTGCTCGCACATCTACAAACCTGAACCTAAGTCGGCTGCAAACGTTTGTAATCACGCATATTTACCTCAGAAGCGGCACCGCGACGCCCATGTGTTTACGTACCATTCTCCGCTTAACTTTAGCTTGTCAAAACCAGTTGCCACAGATCAAGCGTGATCACAAATGATCTTAAAAGAGTATCAGAAAATCGTACAAGGCCAGTTGTCAAGTGCTTTGCTTGACCTGATTAAACTGGCTAATTTTCTTGGAAGCTATTGTTTTCTTATCTATTGAGACTAGCCTGAGGGATGAAACGCAACACGTCTGGCTCCACACCTTACCTTCTACCGCGATGACTGACTCTCTTCACACCCTCAGTTGTCGGTCACGGAACATGTCGTCCTGGCTATGCGTCTACTCTCGACGAGTACAGCAAACTGCTTAAGTAATCTGAGCTCCATCGCGCGCGCATCTTCGTTTCGCTAGCGTTCGACAGACAGGTGACTAAAAGGCAGGCGACTTGATTTTTCAGTGGCTCTCGATTGACATCCAGTATTACAGCCGTGCTGGAAGCGATCTTGAAGTGGTTCCAATCTATACTGGCCACCTAATATGCGTGATGTGGACAAGTATATATATATATATGAGTTGTGAAATATACCATTCTTTTTCAACGTAGCCCCCTTAGAGTTCTGCGTTTTTAATCTACTGGCGTTGCAATTGTTTAATCTCATCGAAAAATAGGTCGTTTTAAAGTTTTGTCAAAACAACACAATGGTGTTATATGTGTACCGATACACACATATATAACATTAAAGCTCATACTGTAAACTTATACTGAACAGTCTTATTCAGAAATGTGTTTGACGGTCAAAACATTTTAATTTTAACCAGCTCGGTAATTACCTTAGTGGCTTTGTGTCAAAGCTGTTGCCTTGCACTCGGGAAGACCGGCCACTCTTAAATTAGTTTCCATGGTTTCCAAGTAAGACAAGGTGAATGCCGGAGTGGATTATAATCAGCCATGATCAGACAACAAACGGGGAGCATACATGTCTCAATAACAACGATAGTGCATTACCATCCAACCCGCCGTTATGTTTTCCTTTTGTTTTTTAAAGAGTGATAGCAGCACGTCCTCGGGTGAGAAATTTACAATTTTGTACTTCCGAATACCCAGATGTCAATTCGAACGGCACATGTGCGATAATCCAAAGGCCGTTACGTGTAAATTCAAACCGCCGCTACGTACAACGATTTAAAACGCTGTGCAGTAACTCGAACGAGAGATTCTTCAGCATGCTTGAAAAAGCAAGGAGGCTTGCGTCAAAACCCAGTAGGCGTAACTTTCGCGCGCAGTACTGACGAGAAAGTCACTAATCTAAACAGGCTAAAAACAGCTGTCTCTACCAGTGGCAAAGCCTGATGAAACAATACTTTCAGATGAAGCTATAGACACTCTAAACGAGGGCTGCCTTAAGAGGAAAATTTGTCAAGTAAGAACCCTGCCTCCCTTAAGAGGAAAGTTAGTTTTATTTAAGCTTTACTGATGGCAGTTGCTGGCGTAGAAAAACTAGCCAGCAAACACTGTATCACGCACACACTATTCTCTAAAGCAGCATGAACTATGGTCCTAAACATGTGTTAAATTATAAAGCGCTGTTGAGAGGCAGAGCAATGGAACAATCCGTCGAGATAAATACCGATCCACTCCCGAGCTCTCTTCCCTCTCATCATTAAGGGAATTCATAGCGGCCGAGATACAAGGTCTACTCCTCAAAGAGAAGCTAACCGAAAAAAAACTAATAGTAAATCATGATATGTATCCTATGCTGACGCCCTACGCGCACTTAGGGACAAAATTGTCCCGGCGATAGCTAGAGTAGGTGTCAAAAAAGCTTTAGGCACAGATACTGGCAAAATCCGCCTGATTGTGTTCCTCCAACAAATGATGAAGAAAGCATCCTTAACCGCAACAGCCTAAGCAGTCTTACAGACCAAGGCTATCATAATCCGAGATCTAATTCAGTCCTACGAGATCCGAGACCTACTTTTTGCATTGCTTCATAGACGGACCCTCATAAATACAAATGTGTAATGGTGTGGTTCGAACCAGCGCACCTATGTGTATTCTCCGGTCGCGAGGTGCAGGCAAATGCATCACGCCACCGGGAGCGACAAATCTCAATAATCTGAGACCTAGATAGGTTAATCGAGCCGACTCATAGATTGCTAAAATGCCCCCAAGGAAACCGACAAAGACATATAAATCTTGGTTGGACTCGGTGCTGCATAGATTAAACGGTCTTAGTAGTTCTCGCTGTCTAACGACAGTACCAGGTATATATCGTTGTATAACTTACTATACCGCAGCTCGACCAACCTAACATCGCTGCTTCAAATGCGGAGGACATGGGCAAGTCGGAAAGGGTTACACGGCCAATGCTTGGTGCTGCATGTGTAACATAGAATGACACTACTTGCTCTACGACGCAATGTCTAGCACGTAGACAAGGGGTCATATCCCTCCAAGAAAACGGCACCAAAATGACCAGCAACATTAAATCTCTCAACCTGGACCCCACGTTGCCAACATAATTTCTTTGGCCAAGGAATTCCTCACAAAACAATTCCCACGTCGGTGAGGCAAGATAAGCATTTTTTGTTTATTGCCCTATTTGAACTCACAATCTACTCAGTGTATATTTCTCCGAATTTTATAGTGTAGGAATACAAAGACTTCCACAAAGAAGCAGACGTCTCGCGGCCACCAAAAAGCAGTTCTGGAACACGACTTTAATGCAGTCTACAGTCATTGGGGGAAGTAGCTCCTTAATCGAGGAAAAGAGAGATCCTCCTTTTAAAATTATTGACTAGATATAACTCATCAAATATAATAACTCACTAAATAATTGACTGGAGGTCCAGAGCCACGAGGAGCACACTCTAACCGACTATTTCTACCTAACTGTTTTCGTCAACTTAACTTTTTGTTACCCCTTTATTTCTACACAACGGCAACACTTTGCCAAGCTACATTATACACACCTACAGAAAGCGTTGCAAAGAAAGACATTTCATTTCAATAAATGCTCGGCAATGGAAATCTCTGCACTACTAGAGGAAGCCGCCCCCGTACTGTTGGGGGAATAATCAGACCACCGAAAAGCGAACGACCTGCCACCGCTTGCGATAAGTATGCACGCGCCTTACGTACGCAGATTGAAAATAGCAAAGTAATCAGCCGAAACTCATTGTGCGAGGAGGTCGAATAAAACCCTTAGGGTAACGGGTATAAGATGCGCCACGCACAGCCGCCACTAACAGTACAAGTTGCCCGACCGACTATAGCTGCGCTCTTCTTGCAAAGGCCCTGGTCGCAACCGATGCTCTTTAAGGAAACTCCAGACCTTACTTTCCAGCCGATCTTAATCCAAGAGATCAGAGTTGTGGCCAAACGCATGCGGCCAAGAGAAGCACTGGGCCCACATGCGGCCCCCCCGCAGGCAGTACGCCTACTTCTAAAGAACCACCCAAGATGTATGAAAAACCACTCAAATGCATAGTGGATGTGGTGCTATCCAGCGGAGAGCACGCTTGACATTTATGCCGAAGCCAGAAAATGATGTAAGCCAAGCACCATGCACATCAGTGTAAGCAAGGGTAAAAAAAATTGAAATGCACACCAGTGTAGAAAAATTAAAAATTGTTGTTATGAACCGTATACTATGCTCAATGTAGGTGAAGTAAGCATAATTAAAAACACGTTTGTATATATATATATATATATATATATATATATATATATATGTATATATATATTGTATATATACAAACGTGTTGCTAGGTGCTTAGATTTAAGCTGTTCGGCGTTAGTTTTCATTACGCATGTCGAAAAAATTAAGCGCATATCGTGCGTTCAATGGTTTCACAGCGTATGTACGCGTGTGCCAAATTCTTCTCATTTGTCTTCCTATCTCTGCGGCGGTGATGAACGGTTGATTAACGGTATGTTGTGGAGCTGACTCGGATAATAAGGCAGGCGTAGAACAGCGATAGCTAACGTTAATGGATGGCGGTATTCAACGATTAGCGATGTTGACGCTTTTTGTCATACTCATCTTCATCAGTTTATTCGCATGCCCGCCGGCACTCCTTTTTCTTGAAAATGGAAATCGTTGGCTCATTGATTTGTCCACAAAACGCACATTTGCTCCCCTGACGGGTCCCTTTCTGTAAAGAAAAGGTTTCATGCCAGTAATCAAGCCGTTTAAAGATTAAAGCGTTAACCACTGCCACAGCAACAACAGCAATCTCAATAATAACAACGACTGCTGAAGTAGAAATTGCAATAAATTAGACCAAAACTAGAGACATTCATACAGACAGAAACGTACACGATCCATGCCAGATAATGATGGTACTCGCTGTAGAAGACATGCGTACCTTCTATTAAACCTAGCGTACACACACACACATATGCAGGATTGAAGGCAGCTAAATAGTTTGTTCGATTGCAGTGTCCAAATGAAAACTATTATTTAAAAGTATTTTTTCGCATGTGCCAGTAAGGGGCTTTTCAATGAATGGATTTGTGCAGTTGTAGCTGTTGTTTACTAGAATCGTCGCTTCATTTGAGACCTAGATCTCTTACAGGTATCTTGCACCACTTGTCTATAGAATTTCGCAAATGCTTGCTGAATGCTGACGGGAGGCAGCTTTTTGTATGCTTCGCTAGCTATTAAAGCGGTTTGAGCGGGTGCGCCTAGTTTTGCACAAACAACAATTGCGTGATCCGTGTAACATATACATAATGTAATATATTGAAAATAAACTTTAGAATATATATATTAAACAAAAACAGCAGATGCTACCCTAAGTGACTTATACACGACAACGCGTGTTTGTCTCACAGCTATCTAACAGGTTTTGACGCTTGTTCTAGTCCAGTTGTTGTCGTCGTCGTCAAAAAAATCGGGTTACTTACTAGCTATGACGAAGACAGCATCTAAAATACCAAAATAAATGAAGAATGACACAGACGAAGTCGTCAAATCGGCCATAGAAAGCAACAACTCGTTGCCTCGGCGACAACAGCGATCACAAAGGCGACAGCAAGATTGAGTCATTGTTCTCTTCGCCATCGTAGTGGAGTACTTGTCTGAGGTTGCAACAACAACAATAACTAGAGAAACAACAGCGACAACAACAACAATCACGAGAGCAACAATAACAATTGTAAACACTAAAAAGTATATATATATGGTGTGACAGTATTTGCTGGTTGTGTGGTACAACTTGTTCAAAAATATGTTTTTTTTCTAATGGGATGGAGGAAGGACCTATCTTGTTCAGGACAGAGAATAAAAGTACTGTTTCTGTCATACTAATGTGTCCGCCTAGATATTATTTCACAATTTGTGAGATTGCAAGAGAACGAAATGGTCAACTGAGAAACCAAGAACATAGCAAAAACCGAAATACTGTAATTTCTTACGTATTTTGCGTTGAACAGATTAATATATGCCATTGCTTACATAAAATAAATACATTCAGGACAATGCTCATTCCATGGGGATCATGTTTTAAATCGATGGTAGTAATCATACCTCGAATCGAACACCATCGATTTGATGCCAAGATTATTTCTGTGAACCACAAGGACGAACATCTTGTGGTTGTTCTGTGGATTCCGAGTGTAAAATTACATTTTTTTGGAAAGTTGGAACATTTGACATTTTAAATCCCTCAATTTGTGCAAACTCTTTTTATTTTTTCTCTTTCTTAGTCTTCCGGTAGCCAACACAAGCATTCAATAAAAACAGAAGTTTCTTTTAAACTGTCAGGTAAGTTAGTTTTTCCATCTAACAGCTCATTTTCCATCAACGGCTTATTATGTGAAGTCTGCAGCCAGCCGAATCGGCTAACCAAAATATTTAAATATTTGAAAGCATTTCCGCCGCCCATTTCAGTGCCAAAATTATATAAGTGAATAGGTAGTACCACCCGCTAAAAGAAGTGTACTTCTTACTGCCACACCCTGTGCCTAATATTAATAAATTTGAATGTATTAAGCGTTCGTAAAATTATTAGTCAGGACTTACTATATATTATATAACGGCGCAAATGCATACAAGCATAACGTCACAAACGAAAGCTCAGTGCCGCTGTGGCTAACATTTGTTTTATAGTTTCGCTATTATCAAGATGATTACAAGTACCTGCTTTACCTTATTATTATTATTATTATTATATTTTATTACTTTCAAACACACACTCCTTACAGAAGATCCGTGTTTCATAAATCGTTATACTTGTCATTCCAGTTATCTATAATGTTATGGACACTCAGTTTAAACTGTATCGACAAAAATATAATTAAAAATAATAATAACAGTAATAATAACCTGCATAACAGTAACAGGGTGGTTATTATTATTATTATTATTATTATTGGTCAAATGCTTAGAGTAGCTGCCGCTACTGTTGCTATTCATATTCATGCCTCTTTGTACTTTGGGTTTGTTTCCTTTGTAGGGCGGGCTTGACAAACATCAAAATAACGACTGTCGTATTAGTCGTGAATTCAATAGGCGTGAAATGGCGTATAAAAAAACGGTGTCGTTAAGTCCACCACTGGAAACGCAACTGATCTGATGTAACGTTTGAATTCTGAATGCAAACATACGCAACAGAGCAAGAAGTAACTAGAGTATTAGCATCAAGCAATGTCTATGTTAGGCAGTAGAAGACGGAAAATTACAAGAGGAATAGCGGATAACATTGAAGCCTCTGAACTCATGCAAAAATCGGAGAGAAATGGAACAATACGAAAAACACTAACTGATGCATATATATATATATATATACATCAGTTATATTTGATGGGATGGAGTGGAACAGACGGACGCTTCTTTTGGCACTTATAATCGCGGGTTCTAAAAGAAGAATTTTAGGAGGGGGCACTCTAATGACACAGGAATTACAGGTACTATGGGGACTACCTAGAACGACGGCGTTTGTGGCCTACACTATGAAGTAGGGGGAAAAATTAAAGGACATAGACATAGGGATATACATGACGATAGCACTGAGAAGTACAACCTAGCGAGCAGCCGGATATAAGAGTAGGCATCTTACTACGGCGTTTGCAGCCCACGGGTTCCATCACGTGTTATGCAGCACGCAAGAATTCCACGATCCTCAGGAGTGTTGTAAGTGCTCGAGATGCTTAGGCCATTGCGATAGGTATCACGCCGCAGAATGTCCAGCAGTTCAGTCGATAGCTGAACTCGCAAGATGAAAGAAGATCCGGTGATGTAAAAGAGCCACTAATTGAGGCTGATGTACTTGTTTATAATTTATGGAACCTGGGTGTTAATAAACCATAATAATAAAAAGAGAATCGCGGGTCATATCCCGGTACCGTAATTCCCCTATAAAGTAGTAGTCTTCCTTAAAAATAGAGGACGTGGAGTTTAACTATTGTTTAAGCACCTAGACAATTTAGAACGTAACACATTTTTTGATGCGAGTTACTTTTTGTGACCTAATAAATACCACTTTTTACAATATGTGTTCTTAGATCAAATATTGGTTTGATAGTGTGAATCTCCTAAGGGCCCTGATGTGCAGCAATACGGCAGCAGCCCAACAGTCGAGCCTGGTAAAACGCTGTAATTCCCTGCCGGCAAACAAATAGAACGTAAGGGATTAGACCAACCGGGGTACCCGGAGTTAAAGGGTCTTGGAAACAGTGTGATCTATGAGATCGCGTACCGATGGGAAAGCCTGTGTGCGCCAACGACTACAATGCTAATAGATAAGATATTGTACACGTTGGAGGTGATGGTCCCATTCTACATTTGGAAGGCGTTTGGTGTATTGAAATTGCAGCCGTCACAGGCCGTAGGCACTACTGTTGTGGTTTTAGTGTCGTACGTATTGAACTATAGATATTAAGGTCCTTACATTCTTGACTTCAGAAGTTCATTCTGTATACGTTGCAGTCTTCGTTTGCATTATTTGAGCCCTGGCAGTTTCCCTGCCTATCCTTTCTTCCATTTCGCTCTCTTGTACGGACCCTGTCCACTGTAATGAATGTCGTAGAGAAGAAGATTGTCAAGGCGTCAGACGCAGTAAAACGACATCAGCAAAACAACAACAATGAGCTACATCGGTGTAACAAAAAAGAAGTCCAAGTACTTAGTCTTGGTTTATGCAGGTTTTATAGTTTATATTGTGGCATAGTTATTATTGTTGCTATATATATATATATATATATATATATATATTGTATCAACAGCGCTGACGTTGTTGTCACTGTTCGAGTTGTCGTTGTTGGTATTGTAGTATTAGTAATGTTAATTGTTGTTGCGGTTGTTGCTGTTGCTCTTACCGCTATTAAATACTGCGACGTAACCCGCCATGTCCGCCAACTGTCCGGCTGTCGTCGGCATAGAGCAATCTATAGTATATCGACATCAGCTACTTGAACGACATTAGCTACTAGCAATTGTTGATGTCCGCCATTGTACTAGTGTTATGACAGTTGTCCAGGCATCATGTGGACGAGCAAAATGAGGCGCGCGCTCAGCCTACATAGCCTACTAAGTGGATCGGTTGGGAGACGCATAGAAAACACGTCAATCCCTCGTCAATCCGACCGGTGAATCGGCGGTGTCTAGCGATTGTCGCGAAGCACAAAAGCCCTCCTGTGTTTGCCAGAACGATCGCGCACATGACGCGAGGGAGTGAGGCAGCGAGAAGATGCTGCCCTTCTCATGGCGCGAGACACGCCGAGCCGACGATACAGCCTATAGCCTTCAGCCCGCAGTTGTGACAGTTGTGTCGGCGTTTGCTTGCCGGGATCCGTACGAACACAACACTTAGTTACCATGCGGATCGAACATACCGGCGTAGTGTTGTTCGAAAGGACACCTTACGATGCCGGCCAGGGGAAAGCAAAGTTTTCAAAAATCAGGATTCTGTGATGTATCATTCTCTGTTTGAACTTTCACGTTCAATACCATAAACACTTGCTATGGTAGATGCTCATCTGATGTGTCTCAGAGATATGGCACGCAAACGATATGATAATACCCTGGCAATATATATATATATATATATATATATAGTCATTATCAATCGAGCAATTCGGTCCCTTAAAATTGTACATTTTGTGAAGTAATATCCGGCCAGCCATATCGGTATAAAAAGTATTAAACATTTCGCTCTCATTCCTAAACAAGACATTCCGTCCCCTCTCCCTGTTTAATTAGAACAAGGCACGCAAATTATCCGTAATATCTAATGTATGGGATTTGCGACGGTAGCCTGAGAAACTATCCACCAAATGTTTTTTATAGTAGCATAAATGTAAATACGATTGTCGTCACGTCATTTTTACACCTTTAACACGCACACACTTTTTACTTTTAACGGTCGTGTACGATACTCTGCTCCTCCTAAAACGGGAGTTATATATATATATATAGAGGTGTGGACGGTATTTGTACGGCATGCGTTGACACGAGTTGTGTGAAATGCCATCGTCATGAATTCGAGATTCCTTAAGACGCAGCTATGGTAAAGCAGTTTTTGGAGAGGACGTGTATCTGTTTTGAGATGCCCCTTTGTTTCACTTGACTCAGTACTAATTTACAATTTCCGTCGCTCAATGTTATGAAATTAAAACTTGTTTACGACACTTTTTCGACCACATATATAGCAGGGCGTAATGTATGTGTTAAAGACGACTCTAAATGGAACTTTAAGAAATCAGAGAATAGAAGACCGTGGAAACAACTTTGGAAGAATTTATATTGAAAAGCAAACAGAAAAATTGTGATTTATTTCGCTTGAGTAGGAGGTATATACGAGTATACAGCTATCCCTCACTCTATTTCTCAATATCTCTCTCTCTATATATATATATTAAATTTTTGCTAATTTCGGACTAAAAACATAGTCACGCTCTAAACATATGTTTATATTCACATATATAACGCTTTAGTATATATGTTTCAAATATTGCCAGCTCTTGATTTTAATCCGAACCCTTTTTCCAAGCGGCATTTTCAAGTAATGGGTGGCTAGAGATAACAATATTTCACCAATTACAGCAATATTAGAGAGTGAACGAGCTACTAGAAAACCCCAATCAGATGCGAAAAGATGCGACAAAAATATAAACAAAAAGTTACAACTGTAAGAGTCAACGTTTATGGATTTAAAGACCACGTTATCCGATGCAGCTGTGCTTTATGGCAAAATCCTGCTATAAATGTAATTTGTTGTTGACGCAGGTTACTAGGTTACCGACGTCAGAGAATTAATTCACCAAATGATAGTGTTGTTTGTTAGTTCTTCCAAGATAGGATACTTTGAACGACACGGCTTCTTACTGTATGTAGTGTTACTGTAAACTCGTAATTAAAGCAATTTATATGAGTGTCCGTCATTGCGTGTAACAAGTACTGCTCTGGCGGCAAGCTGTAAAGGCCATTGCGTCTACTATACAAGAACCCAATGTGCAACTACGACATACAGGTCCGTAGACGGTGCATCGGCAAACAACGCATGATATATGAATATGCGCCTACTTCCACAAATTACTGCACTGTAAGTGTCTACCTTGACTAGAAATAGTAAGCACTCATTTATTAGTTTCCTATACAATTATTAACTTATGTACATACAACGGCACTACGTAGCGGCGTTCTTTCCTTAGGCCTTCTTCCAGACGCCGCGGCCATGAGAAGCGTCAACGGCCGCGTGGCCAAGACCTCCTACGAGTGCGGGCGCAGCGTGCGTCGGACCAAGGCCATGGCCGTGCCCACCATGTACAAAGCTGGCTGGGCCGAGGAGCCCATGTGGGAGGCCAACAGGACCAACAGGGCCGCCAATACGACTAGCGGCGACACCGAAGGGCTCATGCGGAAGCGCCACGGGGGTGGCAACTGGCTGACCTAGAAGAGCAGCAGGTCTATGGGCAACAGCGAGCACGGGGTGGTGGCTGTATGTCACGACTCGACGGGGCACAAACGACACCGACTTCACGGGCCGAGTCACGTACGACACGACTGGCTCTTGCACGTAGTTTACGTTGACGACCGGCTGCTGGACGTAGATGACACGCTCCATCTGCGCAACGCCCACCTGCTTCAAGGCCGGAGGAGCAGGAGCCGGAGGAGGAGAATAATGGGAGGCGGCGGTGCCGGTGGCAGCGGCGGCAATCACTGGGGCGGCCAGAGGTCGGGCCGGACCCCCCGGTACAGGCGGCCTTGGGGCGGCCAGAGGTCTGACCGGACCCCCCGGTACAGGCGGGCTTGGGGCGGCCAGAGGTCTAAACGCACCCGGTACAGGCGGGCTTGGACCGGCGCCAGCAGGCGCCGAATGCCTGATTGAATGAAATGATGTTCCGCTATGCGCCAAACCGCCGAGTGCGCCCCCTGCCTGCGCCAAACGACGGGCTTCGAGGCCACCGAAATTTCCAGCGTAGCCGACGTGACGGGCCGAGGCGCCTGCAACAGCTCCTAAGATGATGGCGTACGTGGCGAACATTGGCATCATTATGCTGGACGTCAGCGATGCCGCCGGACTACAGGGCAATACGGGGCCAATGTGGCTCGTGTCAATATAGATAGATATACGTTTAGGCGAGGCACAGGGGGTGCGAATCTTAAACAACTATGACATTGGAAAGCTGTGCGTGGCCTTTTATGCGGGGCCGTGGATCATCGACGATATTACAAGCCGTTTTATCGCCGTCGTCGTCGTCGTAGTTGTTGTCGTCACGAACACAAGACGCAGATTCGCCTAGCGGCGAGGAGGAGGAGGGATCTTTACAGCGTGGCCTGCTATGGGTGGTGGTCGACGCTTGTGGGCAGATGGCCCAATAGCCGACGTAAGCGGAACCTGCCTTCGTGGCGGCGAACCGTTGATACGATAGTATAGCATCCTTAAGCTGGCTACGTACCTACCCGACAAGTATCATCGTCTTTAAGACGTTCTGTCGCAGTGTCGACTATCGTGACGACGGGTTAACCGAAATAGCGTTGCGGGTTCGAACCGGAGACGCGGCAGATCAGAACTGCCGTACCCAAGCATGGATACGAGTAAATGTCTAGTGCGTCTTCGCTGCCGCTATCCGCTAGACCGTGGCTCACAGTGAAAACGCAGCGTAATTCTTGCACGCAAACGGCCTGTGAGGACCCTTTGAACGTTTCCGGCGTGACGTCGCCGCATCCGTGGTGCATGGAGCAGAAAGAAACTCGTACCAATCGCTTAACGCAGATCCGTATAGAGACTCAGAAAACCCAAACGCAGCCGTTCAGATGTTGTCCACTTAACTGGGCATACAACATCACGAATGGCGAATAGGCTTACGTATGAAAAACGACAGTGTATTTGCCTCAAACATCCTCATCATTATATCGTCATACTTTAAGCAGGTGTACAAATAAAAATCGATTATGTCGTTGTTCGATGAAATAAGCCGCGTGCAGATAAGAGATAAGCGGTATGAGGATTATGGGTGCTGCGCTAACATGTAATCAGTTGTACTTGTTTAAGATACCAATCAAGGATGCTATATTTGGCAGATGCGCCATGAAAGCTACCGGCTGCCGATGTTAACACGTGTACGACCTGAATTAGCCGGGGTCACATTGACTTTCCTATCGACGATTTAATTTGCAGCGCAGATAGTGGGCGTGGCTTGCTTCAGTTCCATCCAGATACACAACATCTATCTAATCCAAGAATCTAGTAATAATATACGTAGTCAAAACGTTTTCCATTAAATTCAAGGCAACCGAAAAATGTATTTTATACATTCGATGTCAGTTCAGTCAATGATGTATACATTAACTATTTCTGTAGGTTTTGTTCAACCCCAATACGAAAATTCTATCCTTCGCAAAACTCATACTGCACAAGCTTTTTCAATTCAAAATGTAAATAATAATAAATATGTCATATATTGTAATGCTAAATTGTAGAAATGCACTGTCACTTGTCATCGTATTCTCGTTACTGGATTTATATAGGCATTCTCCAAGAGAGTTATATAGCAATAGGGCAATCACAACCGTGAACAACCTGAACAGCCAGCGAGGCCGGAGCTCGAACTTACGATTGTCCGTCTGTTAATCCAGCCCCGTTTTTGAACGATGCGTTAGGTATAATAATTTAGGATTTCAGGCAAACTACAATATACATTTCGAGATATACGCTTGTAAGGGAGGGTTATGTAAAGCTTCCCCAAAAGGGATTGTTCTTTACTGATCACGCAAAAACCATATGCAATTGTGAGCTTTGCAGCTGTTAAGTTTGTTTTATGAGTTTACCACACTTTGCTCACGTTATGAAGCTTACAATAAAAATAATTAGCAAACATTATTTTTCTTCTTTATATAGAGCACGGTGCACGCAACGCTAAGGAAGCACTTTGTAAGTTACCCAAATCGGAACCTATAAGCGCTGGCAAGTGTCCTGCTAGTAAACGAGGGTTTAGGAAATTTCTGCTTGTCCGGAATCATCCAAAATTTTGCAGAAAAAAAGTCAATAAGCACTAACATGCAATCCTGATTCGTAGAGTTTTCCCGAGTTTGCCTACAAAAATACTTCGTATTTGTTGTTTGTTTTATTTCCATATACATATATATATATATATATATCAAACTTTTATTTCACCATAAATTGGTAGATTAGGAACATATATATACATACATATATTTTATAATGTTTCAATTTCAAACGTTGTTTATTCAATAAAGTCACATTTTACAGCGCCTAAGTTTTCCGTAAATAAAAATGGATGAAAAATAAACCACGCAACAAGCGTCAAATCACACCCGAAAAAAATCAAGTAATATGCTTTGCATAAACACTTTGCAGAAGATAATGACAATGCATATTATTATGAGGACTTATATACAACATTTGGTGCATTTGTTACAATGAATGAACACACTCGAAAAATCTATACGTATATGAAGTAGTTCACTTGTACAGCATTTCCATAATACCCAACAAATAAAGCTTAAAACACGTGGATAAATGTACCATCCAATCTAAGCAAGATCTCTTACAAGCATAACAGTGTCAATTCAAAATATATCTAGATCAAAGGCCTGATTCAGTGAAATTAAAAGCCATTGTTTTACTTCGCGAGCAAAAACGTGCTTCGTTGTGAAGTATCTAATATATTTGGGAATGCAGGTTGGCTAAACGTTAAGGATACTCAGGGCTCTTTTTTGAAGGAACTAACTGGAAATTGCGATTCGCATACTGAGGACACAGGGAAGGCCATCGCACGCGTAGCAGATGTTTGGCTGAAGGTAGGAACCAGTGGGAACGCCATCTCCGCAGGTACACTGCCCCGCGAAATGTTATATGCAAAAATTATTGTATCATTATGTATTACTCTGGTTCTTCAGAGAATTCCGCCATAGCCACCACCCCAAAGAAGGACACCATAGCATATATAGAGTCTCTAAAAAATATAGGGCCACCCATTTTTGCCACATTTCACGCATTTATTATAACCGATCGTGTAAAAATCATAGTGATACATGCTCACAGAGTAACAGCGGAGACTTCCATCGACATTTGGGGTCTCGAATTACTTTGAGCCACGAGATTGCCACATTTGGCACAGCTACACCGCAAAAAATGATAATATCACTAGCAAGATACATGTCTTAACGAGTGAATTACGCGAATTAACGGCGTTTGGGCTCCTTTCACGGCACCTAGCAACTATACTTAGTATTTAGTGAACTTCCCATTAAGTCGGATAACCTCAAGAATGCGGTGTGGTATAGTGTTAAACAAATTTTAGATGACGTCCTGCGAGAGCTCGTCCCAAGCCTTCACAATTGCTTTTTTAGTTCTACCTGGTTCGAAAATTGTTTTTCGTCGGTGTTGCTTCACAATTGCTTTCAGACGAGCCAGCCGGATAGATTCTCGATGATATTGAGATCAGGTGAGACTGCAGGCCAGCGTAGGACTTCAATGCAACGTTGTTCGAACCAGCTTTCGACCAACCTGGCGGTGTGTTCATGCAAGTCTGGGCCAGGCCGGAGCAGTATGAGACCGTATGGTCAATATCGTGCGGCTGCCCCGGCGTGCTAAGCGTGCACGTGCTCATCTGCGACTTCTCAATCCCCACCATATAGGATTGCAATTGGCCGTGGCTCGTAAGGGCCTGGACCCAGAAGTACGTAAGTGGCCCCCAGCAGGGCCCGTCATACCAACGTTGGAGGTCAGGTGCAAGATAAATGGCCTTGATAGGGTTAAGAACAACCTGACTCGGGCGAATTTCAACCAGCCTGAGAGGTGTTTTTTTATCATATATGGATCGAGTGCTTGTCGATGTGAGCAAGGAGTAGCCTTGTGCACTTTATGTCAGCTTTAACGCGTACACTAAGTACCCTACGAATGTTTTATTTTGGAGTGGGAAGCTAAAATGAAACAAGCCAGACGGGAGGTCGAGGTTTGGACAGTTTAATGCGTAGCACTTTTGGTTTGGTCCTGCATATCCGCCACGTATACACCAGGTACACAGTGCATGGGTATCACGACCTGATACGTTTAAAAGCCGCTGGTCATGAGGAGTGCAAGTTGTTCACTAGTCGGGGCACTATGTGTCTGCAGAGGTGTGCCAAGTGCCATGCAGTGGAATACGCAGCACTGGATCCTAAGTCGTTGTACCACTGCTCTCGAAGGAAAGGTGAAAAAGATAAGGGATTTTAAGAAAAACCGTACACACATTATGCTTAATTTGAGTTAAATAAACAGAATCGAAAACTGAAGTGCCTGAATGCGGTATAAGCCTATGTAACAAATAAATGTTGTTCAAGGGACATGAAGTAGCGGAAAAGTGAAGTACGAACTTGTTTGAAATAAACTCTGGTATTTTTCTTCGTCCACAGTGCCAGACAGGAGTCGCATGGTTCGGCTACATTCGGTAACAGCTTCTTCTTGCTTTTGACACTACTTTCCAGCTTTCGGCAGGATGTGTGCCAGGTTTAGGAAAGCCCTTTGGACTTTCTCAGCCAAGTAATTCATATGCGCCAATCCGGTGTGGTGATCGAAATGGCACGTGGTGGATCCCGCAAGACCCGGTTAGATGATCTAAACATCGACCCTTGACGGAGTCGACGATTCAATCAGACCATCCGTCTTCTGTTCGTGCCTCTTTTGCTGGTTGACAATGAAGGCCAGGCCAAGCCGTCCCCTGTGACGAACATCGACATAGGCACATAGCTGATTCGCGTAACAGAATAGGCCATTATTGTCTACCGACGGCAACCGTGGGCTATCGCGGCAGCTATATGAAAATGTATCACCCCTTACTTCTTACCACGTAAAGATGCTTCAAGATGGCGGGGATAATTATTATTTATATATATTGTCGTTGTTGCTAGCGTTTATTTTAACTACTATTTACTAGATATGAGGTTTAAACGTATTGTATCGGTTTTGGCAACAGTAGCTTACCTTCCGTTGAAGTAGTATTAAAAAGATTATGCCAACAACATCGGCATCGAGTCCCACACTACCCGCTTTAAGTGTGCGTAAAAGCATTTTCCGTCTCACCAAAAACAAGTAGCTTACCTTCCTATTTTATGACGACCAACAGTGGAAGCACACATTAGAGTTCTAGTTCTCTCAAATACTCTTCATTGCGTCAGTACCTTGTTGCTACTTTTATTCTTGCCAAGCTCCAAATAAAACTTGCCGTTTCATCGCTAGTTAGCCCAGGATATCCATAGATATGTTCTTTTCTTCAACTTTTGTTCAATTTTATGCTTTGAAAGTATACTGGAGCTCTTCAGGCAGCTACGTGGATACAGGCTGTCAGAGTCAGTCGACTCCATATAGCGGAGCCCGTGCAGAAAACGGCTGTGTTCCGAACGGTGTCTACTTTTGGAAATAATACAGCTTAAGGCCATGTTCTGTAGGTATGTTTCTGAATAGCTTGAATAACCGATGTTTTACGATTTGACGTTAAGCTGTCAACGACATTTCTACCAGTAGGTCCATTTCATCTTTGTCCAGAGATTTGGCGACAGTATTCGCATCTTATTGCGTAAATAGGCTAAGCCATCGTGGCATTGGACTTTTGATTTCGCTTATATCCGATATCGCTGCATTGGCCGGTTTGTCAAGTCTTTCAATCGGTCTTCCAGAGAGCAAACGGGTATTGAACGGGGCTGGCATACCAAGATAAGATAGGTGCGGGGGCAAAGGGCTTCTTGTTGAACCCCGCTCTTGAGTTGAATAGAAGACATCGTGTCTCAAGTTAACAGTAAAGGCTCTTTGAAACTTTGCAAAGATAGGAATTCTAGATCTAAAACTAACAAAAGGACGCTCTGTTGTACGGTCTGCAGAAGTAAGTCTGCGAATGCATTACAAACGTTTAATATGACCACCACGGGCGTTGGTGTTTCCACCTCTATGTTCTTTCACCACAAGCGAATTGTGGCCACCTTGACCCTCTTGCTCACTGCCAAAGCTATATTTGCCACCTGTTGCTTTAGGCTCAAATAGTACAGAGGCAATTCAAATTGTGGGCAATTCAAATTCATTCTAGATGAGTTCTTTTTGCAGCTCTGTTAAGGATGGTATCAGTCTATCCAGCATATATTTCAGATATCGTGGGCGTAGGTCGCATTTTTCACTCCCTAAAGCTAGTCCGAATAACATAATTGCATTCAATGCTATGAAGCCCGTTTGGGTTCTCTTATGGCAGCACCCTGCACTGCTTCTATTTTTTCCTTGCGAACATTTTCAAGGGTATGGTGTTTACGTATGCGCTCCTTCTCTCGTTAGTCTTATTTGGTAGATCCTTGGGCTAAGTAACGGCTGTGGTAAGATTTTGACTACTATTTCTTTACTTCTCCGTGATATCATCCAAACGAATAGGAACTTTTGCTGTCGAGCCATAAAAATATTTTCCCAACTCGGTCTCTAAAAAGCTTGTCGACATTATAGCTTATTGGCCACTGGGCTCTTCTTAAGCCAGTGTGATTATCCAAGAAAGTGAACTTTTAAAGAGTCCACACGTCACATATGATCACCTGTGGCGTTTCATGCTGTCTGATATCTTTAAGTGATTGCTGATCCTTTTTGTTAATTTTTGTGTTTAGTTCGTTGAGGTTTGATGGGTGGGAAAAGGTGGCATACCACCGTGTCCGCATATTTATCTATAAAGGCCATAGTAAAAGCCCTTGCAGCTTCCTAATTTGATTAACGTTTATCAAGCTCTATAGTAGGCGGAGAGTCTTCAGAAATGATTGCGGAAAAGTTTCAGTTGGTGAAGTAACGTGCAATGTATGGAGCGGCTCGCAGAGCTTTTGTCATTGACCTTCAATGTAAGCTCGCTTAACTAAGCACCTGCTATCGTTGCCAGAGTAGGTAATTCTGCATTTTACACAAATAGCCCTTTATTTACATGCCATTTGTATGGCCCGGTCTTCTTACATGTAGCATACTTCTACACTGTAGCACGATTGATGGTACAGAAGGGATCCTTTAAGCAACATTACTTGAACAATATCGCACGCTACGAACGTTTTTGGCGTGTTGCAGCTCAGAATGCGCTCATGTCAGCAACGGGTACAATAGACTCTTTGCATATGCCCTTCACGCTTGGACGCCCCCTGCCGCTTCTTGTTTTGCCTGTGTAACTCTCTCTCTCCCTGGGTTTACTTTACGTAATGCAGTGGGCATACATCCCAGTCATCATCGATTTTAGCGCCTAGTGTACATTTCAAGTAAATTCAACCTTTAGTTCTTCAGGATCATCCTATTGAACATTAATCCCGACAGTTTTGCTATACCCGTTCCGTTGACTTTTTATGTCCACTTTCCTTGGATCTAGCAGGGATAATGGCGTTCCCAGATCGGCTGTTGCAGCTTGGGCAATCACGTTAGCGCACGAAAAAAATAATTGCAATAATACATACGCAAGGCGAGCACTGCCGAGTGTGCAAACGTATTGTAATTGATCAATAAATCATCACAATATTTTCTATATATATATAGCTTTGTCAGTTAATTCTCGACAGCACTGAAAATTAAGGAATGAGTTATACAGAACCAAATTAATAAGGGGCTGGATGCATCTTTCTTCCCCGCATGAAACCGCTTAAGAACGCCCTGTGTCCAGAGAACCATGTTGTCATGGTGGACGAATACTGCCAAAGGCTCCACTGGTGTGCTGCTTCGTAATCTCAGCAAACACAATAGGTAGCCACTTACGCACATACAAATCAGCGGTCACCGTACAGCATTCTTTGACTTGGATCCGTACCAAAAGTTTGCTTCTGGTGATGAAAATGGCAGCCATCGCTCTTCCGGTCGACCGCAAAACTTTGTTTATGTTGCGAGTTTCCTCCCAACGGATGTCCAGTCTCCCCTCTGGGAGAACTGAATCTAATGGTTACCACTTGAGAATTAGCGGAAAAGGTTGAAGCCGACCAAGAGGAAAGGACGTTGTCAGGACGCTAAATAACTTAAAAACTGCTAAGCTTTGTAAATTGATTCCTTACAAACTGCGCAATCAAATCAGGACAAAACATCTTTTTAAATCATGTTACGTTGTGTTGTTGGTAGTATATCAGAGACGTCAAGCCTGGTGCCTTGGTGCATTCCGATCATCAGTATTTCCGGTTCCTTCAAAGCATTTTAACTGGAAAATATTCAAACCCTTTGGGGGCATCCACACGAGGACAAGACTCCTTCGTCGCCAGGGAACAAGACGTTTGCAAAGGGATCTAAAAGATAGTTGGCTATTGGCAAGATGTGATTGAATGAGGGGAAGACTACATTATCATTTAAAAAACTGGCACGTTTTTCAAATCCAGATTCTCGCTTTAGACAAAAGACGACAAACAATTTGCATCAATTATATATATATATATATATATATATATATATATATATAATTTATTTATGTGTATCAATTAATAATATTATGTGTTTATACATTTGTGATGTAAAAACATGTCCGCTCGGGGCACAACTCGGGGCGTTAAGTCCAGGCTTGGGCTGGTCCACCAAGCCAGGGTGCCTCTCATCGAAGCGGCATTCCCTCTCTGAGCATCCAATGACAGACGTTGCAGTAAATAGTCGCCCGCCCTCTTGTCTCCTGTAGCCAGCACCAATCTTCTTCCGACATTGTTGAGCAGTGTCTTCGTGAGCAGCCCAGGCCCCCAGTGTCCAGAACGCAAAGGGTGAGAACAAGTGTGAGTAAGCGATGCGTGAATACTTTCTGCACTTGACTGCTTCTGCTAGGGCTGCGCGTGTCTATGGCGAGCTGCGCCCCTACATACCATTGAAGGGGCTAAAGAGTCGGTTACGGTCGCATCCCACACCAGCATTTAGCCCCGCTCAAAGGGAGTCAGGGTCATGCCATAGGTCTCATTCCGTCGTCTCTGACTATGCTCCAAAATGCATAGGTAGTCTGCCGACCGTATCCCTCTGCTTACTGTTTCATTCAAGGCTGAGTGGCGTGCGATGCTGCCTGAACTCTGCGGACAGAAAAGTCTATGGTGGCCTAGGGAGTCAACCTCGTCACCGCACCTGCACTGGTGTGGGGAGACTAACTCTACTCCTAACCTTAACCCGACTAGTATTCGTGTAGACTCATTATCCAGGAGGGTACCAAGCTGAGGGCTCGGGAGGGCGTGCAGCCATGCACCTGCACCGGGCGAGACAACTGTCGGTAACGTCGCTTTGCTAGCGGTCGTAGTATATATATATATATATATATATATATATATATATATATATATATTACTGCTGCAATTAAAAATGTTAAGACATTATTCATTGCCAAGCTATTGAAATATTATGTCTGTATGTGCTGAAACTTGCCAGCCCTTGTATGAATGAATGAAACACATAGCTCTATTCATGAGTACTTGCAAATACACTCGAAAGCATACAGCCTCTGTACTGCGGAGGTTGCCCATGGGCTTGAACAAAGGTCTAGTGCTCGTTGCGTCGAAAGGAAAAGAAAAGTGAATTAATCCAAAAAGTAGTAATATTAATAATACTATAGAACCAGTGTATAGTAATTTATTTCACTAAACAACAAATCTTTTTAAAAGAACGACAATTCAATATCAAAAACAGAGATAATGTGCGGGTATTGAATGATAAATAATTAAATGACTAGAGGAAGGTCCATAAGTGAAATTAAACTTAAAAGGTCCATTAAATGAAATCGTTAACAAGAGGGAGCACCGATAAAAATAAATAAATAAAAATAAAAAACTACAAGAAAGAAACAAATTTTCTAAGGCTACTCTTAAAGGCCGAAAGATCGGGAATGGTGGCAATGGAAGCAGGAAGACTATTCCAAACAATAAATGAGTGATGACGTGGTCCATTATTATTGAATACGTTATTTAGTACTTGTTTGTTAAGACGTTACAGGGTGCCTATAGTACTGTTCTATGAAAATCTGGGCTATCAGAGAGTGAAGCTTAAGCGGGGAGGTGCGTTTAGTGAGTAAGGTTCGGAGTAACATCCAGCCGTTGGCGCTACACTGCTTGAAATACAGACTCGTGGCGATAGTGAGTAACTGCACTTAGTACCTTCTCCACAAAAAACGTTGCAGGATACATTTTGTTCCGCTGAAAATGGGCCAATACAATTTCACGTGCATTTTATAGGTTCCTTGTTTGATTTTCCGTTCCCTATCTTTATCTCCATACGTTAGCAGCACCAACCTGCAGATAAGCCTTTAGTTCTGGCTGGTGTCTATTTATGCGTACACCTTAATGATGAAATCCTGTTTGACCGTGACAAATGCGGCACTAAATGCACATTTGACTTAAACGGGCCTTCATTTTGAGTTCTTTGATTGTCGAGATTTTTTTGGAAATTAGGAAGTCTGAGGAAGATATTCAGAGTCGTTTGATTCGGCGTCCGGCAATGCTCGCAGATGAGTTGCGTACTTGGCATCTAGAGACACTGTACCCTGCATTGAAACTTTCTCGCCTATGTACATTAGACCAGTACCATTTAAGCCATTTTCGGCATGCCAAGAAACGATATCTCAAGATGATTGCAAACTATTGTTGCCACGCTATCATCCATTTGCACTGTACGTTTGCACATTTCAGAAGGCAAGAAGTAAAAATTAGAAATATTACGTCCATATTGTTTCAACTTTCGATGTTAGACCGTTAAGCAGAACTTCTTCGTATGTCACGTAAACCTTATACGATGTCGGACTTGTGCCAACGTCATGTTCCCTATGAAACTGTGCTGTGGGCCTCTGGACGAGTACCTCAAGACGTTAGCCAATTATCACACATATTACGCACATACTCTATCTTGGAGCATCGCCTATGAAAAAGTATTCACAAAGGGCCGAAAAAAAATTACAAATACAATCACCATTCGACCTTCAATTATCGAATAGAATACCCGTGAGATGCTGTCTCATTCTTCGTCGTAATCAATGACGACGTACCCCGCTGCTCCCCGCTGAGGTCTTCTTGTGGGCGTCGTTTTTTACTTTTCTAACCAGCAATTTCAAGCAACTCAATAAGCAGTTTTTGCAGCAATAACAACAAAGCATGACGTCCACAACAAACTCAACGCGGCAGCAGCAGCAGCGACAGTAGTTGTAACGACAAAATAACTAAGACAACTATGACATTATCAGCAGCCAAACAGGAAGACAAACTATACTGATAGTGTGTTATCACGAATTATGACGATGTGTGTGTGTGTGTGTGTCTGTCTATCTGTGTGTCCACCTATAATCACGTGTGTTCGTGCATACATTTATTGGACGTGTGTACATCGACGTAACGTATCATATCACGTACGCTGCTTGCACGTTCTAAAGTACGTAGTGATAGTCTGTAGTTAACGACACACGGTAGATTGATTGAGGTGAATTGAATAAAATGATTGAGGTGAGTTGGCGGTGGTGACCGGTCACCGCCGCTAACGCACCTCAATCATGTCTCAGACTAAAAAACCACGCCGATGATGACGACAACGACAACAACAACAACAACAAAAACACCAACAACAACAACAACAAAAACAAAAACACCAACAACAACAGCAACAAAGACAAGAACAACAACGACAATGACCGTGATAACTACGATTCGTGTCGGTGGTGGTGGTGGTCAGTACCGTGTAGTTTTGTCAAGAAAAAGCCGGCAATACTAGCGTAGTGACGGCAGTGGTTAATCGCTATTCCCGCTTGATGACCTCATATCGACTTCGCCATCTTCATCCTCACGATCGTTTTCACGATCAATACCATCATCATCAACATCAGCGCCGCTATCATCATCATCATCATCATTGACATCATCGCAATCCGTACCTTCTATTAGCAACGACTTAGCCACTCAGTTGAATGGCTAAGTGTTCAACTTAGCCATTCAACTGAGTGACTACATACACAGCGTAGTGTCTGTCCAGCTCTTTCCCTACGGGTGGGCGGCCACCCGCCCTCGCCAGCGGAGGCGTCCGGCTTGCTGGCGGTCAGTTACAGACAGTCAGTCTGTCCGGTAGCTGGCCCAACGGGCGCACAGACAGCGCTGGGTAGGGGCGTCTTGACCC
Organism: Dermanyssus gallinae; assembly: GCA_003439945.1. Classification (NCBI taxonomy): domain Eukaryota; kingdom Metazoa; phylum Arthropoda; class Arachnida; order Mesostigmata; family Dermanyssidae; genus Dermanyssus; species Dermanyssus gallinae. The sequence continues at coordinate 1,003,062 of QVRM01004868.1, read as the reverse complement.
TCTCTCTCTCTTTCTCTCTCTCAGTTCGAAGTCTGCCCCAGCCGCGGCAACGAGAGAGATGACACGGGGCGGTCATCTATCTATGTATGCATGCACGCAGGTCTGTCCACCTTCATCCCTCATTCGTACACCAATCCGTCATCTTTTATGGCGCTGGTGGCATCATCATCGTTTCGCCCCCGTCTGTGGAGCGTCCGCTTGTGTTGATGCGGTGGTTTGTCACAATGATGATGGTGAAGGTAATGATGATGATCATGATGGTGGTGATGGTGGTAATGGTGGCGGCCCGTTGATCTCTGGCTAGCGTTGCCCGGCTGGACGTACATCAGCTGCTTCAACACTGCTTCACTTTCCTTCGTCTTCCTCAGCTTCTTAAGCTTCTTCTTCTTCTTTTTCTTCCTTTCCCGCCACCCCCTTCTTCGTTTCTCCTACATTTTCTCTCATCTTATCCACCAGCTCATGATACGCAGCTCCATCACCCCCCGCCCGCCCCGGTGTAGGCGGTCCCCACCGGTTCGCCGGTTTGCCCCCCCCCCGCCCCCCCTCATATGACCATCTCCTGGACACCATTAGCCATTCCACCACACCAGCACACAGTTAGCACACACAGCAGCTAGCCACGGTTGGTTCCGTACTATAATACCACTACTCACGTGGCGGTGCTCGCCATTGGTCACGGTTCTTGTGCTACTGTTGTTGTTGATGTTGGTACGGCAGCGGCGACGGCAATTTCTGCTGCTGCCATCACTGGGTCACCATTGGTGGTCACTGGTCACCCACCACCACAACCACCACCGCCACCACCAGAACAGCTCAACCTGTACCCGCGCGGACAGCCACGCTGGATAGGCCGGTTCCGAACGCGTACACGCAACCACGTCCTCCGTGGCAGAGGGGGCGGCACACGGAGCACCGTTTTTCAAGCGAGTCGTCTGTCGCGACGCTTGGTACACCTGTCGCTACGACGAAGCAGCTTGTTGCGGTAGCTAGCTGTTCTTATCGCAACAGTGGCCGACATAATAATGAGAGTGGCTGTGTGTCTCATGTCGCTTCGGGTTCGAGCGATTAGACGCCGGGGGTCGTCTCCAACAATCTTCGACGATTCGACGAAGCACCGCCGCTCGCTTAGCTTAGGCGCTCACCTATAAACTTACAAATCCACTCAGAATCCACCAATCTGACGTTCTTCATCAAAAATCATTATTTTTCCTTTCCTTTTTTAGCCCGGCTGCAGGCTGCCCGAATAAGCAGAGACAATTAGATCTTTGGGTATCGACCAAGTTAATTGCTTGAAACAAACCCGATTAATCGTTAAATCTATTCATCAGGTGAACAACGGCCAGTAGGAGTCAGTCATCACAGTCACCGGTAGAAGAATAGAAACGGACCGCACTGCTTCTACAGGTGTTGTTGCTTGTGAGGACCTGTGAAAGAGATACGCTCTAATAAACCCCCAGGTGACAATCAAGGCGCCTCAGATAGCCGTACATCTTCGGTCCGATCAAAGTGGTAGTGTGGGTGACGACTATAGCAGCAACAACAACAATAACAATAATTTGTGCAATTGCTCTGTACAATCGAGCATGTGAAGTTTTCTCACCAGTTTTAAGTGTCGTGCTGGACTGTACTCTATGTCGGAGAGTACTACGTTAAAAGCGTGTAGTATTGAGTCGGTTTGATCGAGCAGACCCAGCGCCAGCCGCATAAAATGCAGCCGGGGAAACAGGCCTCCAGAGCTGCTACGTGCTTATGAAGCAAAAACAAAACGAAAAGAAAACCAAAGTACAAAATAGGAACAGTACCCAAAAAAAGGGGGCAAACAAAGAGGGCCAGTTGTGATGACAACAACAGCAACAACAACAACAACAACAACAATAATAATGCTTATTTACGCTACTGCACCCTCGACCAGTCCTACTACAACGACGATACGCTAGAGACAGTTGGGTGACGTGAAGACGTTCTTCTGGTGCCGTTCATTGACAGTGGGCATACAGTTAGTTAAAACAGCCCCTAGTGCGCTGTGTGGTCTCTTCCTTCTTCGTCGTCTTCACAGTCTTTGCAGCAGCAGCAGCAACAGTAGCGTCATCATCGTCTGTTCTTCCTCGTCACAGCTGAACTTTGTCACAGTGAATAAGAAGGATACTTTAACTGGACTGACGAAAGTTCACGCCGGATCAAGACCGGAAGGTCGCCGTCACTTGCAGGTCATTGTCGTAAACACTTATCGCCCAGTCGCGTTGCCTCGTTGTGTGTTCGTCGCCGAGTAGCAGCAGCGACTAATTTCGCAGGAGCGACAACTCATTCACATGCGAGAGATTCACACCCGCTGAAACGACCCGGCGGCGGAGGCGGCGAAAAATTGGTGCATTACTTTTTTTACTGACGTTCGTGTCCATTCTCCGTTACTGTTGCTGTTGTTGTGGTTTGCCGCTTTTGTCGCTCGTCGTTGTCGTCGTCGTCGTGATTATTGCGCCGGATTCCCACATCGCGTAATCAGCCGGTAAGTCTCGTCTACTATGAGAAAGTTCAGCACTTCAAACTGAACAGCAGCGGTTCGGTTGGTAACTCGTCGCCTCGAGCTTTCGAGTTATCGATGTGTTTAATGGTCGAAGATGACGTCCAGACACATACCATGAACCTACCATTTATTTACATACATATATGCCATATCGAGCAATATTATCGAGCAAGATGGCTTAGTGGCAAAAGCCTTTGCCTTGCATTCGGGAGGCCTGGGTTCGAGACCCAGGCCGGCCATTCTTAAATTGGTTTGCATGGTTTCCAATTTAGACAAGGTAAATGCCGGAGTGGATTAAACATTAGCCATGACATGAAAAAACCGTACACGGGCATAAGCCTTACGGAAAAACGTAAAAAAAAAATATATATATATATATATATTAATATATGTTTATATTTATATATGTACATAATTGCAAATGTATATATGCATATATTTGTTTATATTTATATATATATATATATATATATATATATATATATATATATATATATTTGTTTTTTTACCAGCCGGCTTGAGCCATAAATAGGCATTGTGCTATTATCGCGATTATATGCGCGGCGGATCGGGTAAGAGCCGTAATTGCCGGAATGCTTTTATTACTATGAGACAAAAACAACTTTCGAGAAGGTAGGAAAGAAGAGCCTGAAACTTCTATCTATGATCTGGCAAAGCTACAGACAGACTCCAACCCTAGTCTGGAGTACAGGTGTATCTGAACGCTCGCAATCCGGTGTCTAACGGAACAACCACTAAGGCAAGTCTTGTCAATTCGGCTTAGCTATTTGGCCAACAGCGTCAACATTGACATCGGGCACTGCCATTGACAGGGCCTCGGTGGCCTGGCTGACATAGCGGCGGACGAATTACGATCCGTAATCAGTTTTGAAGACTAAGAAACACTTGCACGTGAGGCGTCGTGTAACGTGAACGTTTAGCCAACGTCACTTCTCAAAATAGCAACTTAGCGAGAGATCCAAACGATCGCAGAAATACTCCCAAAAATACCTTAGACAGAACAGCGCGGCCGAGATTCTGAGGTGCCGCGCTTACGTACGCTATTTATTGATGTGCATAATAATAATAGCAACGTCCCGTAATTTAACGGGTCTTTTCCACGGAAAGATAATTTCTTGTGAAGACTTGCCCAAGCCGGGCAATAATGCACTCACAGACATTTTTCTGTCTTTCGGTTCATACTGCAAACGCAGTCAGCCGGTGGGTGCACTTGGCCGACACGGGCTGTTTTATGAGCACGAATTGCGGGCCGCGAGTCCAGGCTCTCGAGCCGGCTGTAAACGCTACCCTCATTGGCGGTCGCTGTGCTATCCAACCGGGCTACAAAGTCACGCGGTGCAGAACAAGATCCGAACGTATTTTACACTGAGGTTCAGAGCGGACATGTGTTCCGCAGCTGGCGAGACTCTGAGAGCGCCAAATTCTCACACACAAAGCAGTCACTACAAGAGGTTAGACCTATTGGCAAAAGGTACAAGTTACCCAAGCGCGGGGTGTTTACTTCTTTTTTGTTGTGCATAAACTCTCGTTGGACGTACAGCGCGGAAATGTAGTAGCAGTGACGATGACCGAAATAGACTTATCAATAAAAAAAAGTCTATTGGTCTGGCCAATGCAGCTAGGGTAGTTGTTAAACGGACGGAGATACTGAGAGTAGCACACATTCTCCCCTTTTATATAAACATTTACTGGACTCTATTTAACCCCATATCTGGAAAAAATTACGTGAACTAGTATACTTTTACCGCACACATCAGCAAGAGGAAACGTGCCGTATTGCTGGTGGCAAAGCATCGCTTTAGATGTCTCCATCCTTCCCGCCGCGCCATGCGGGATCCTAAGTCGTTACGAACGATGTCGGTTGCCAGGATAGATGTTCCTATTTGTGAATTTTTTCCACGTGCAGTGTATGAAAGACTGGTTGAGATTTATGGCCTACTTCTTTTAGTTTAGTAGTATTAGTAGTAGTACTATAGAGTCTGACTAGTAGCGGCGACCTGCGATCTGTTAGGGGCGACCAATTTCTAATAAATACATATTCAAGCTCGGCCTAATAAGAATCAGATTTGCGGCAGAATCGTCGCACCTGCACCGCAGCTTAACTGCGTCTGGATGGGCTCCCGAGTTATATCTTGTATAACGAGGCACAGTTGTTGAGGCAGATGCTGCATTTAGCTGTCTGTTAAGGAAATAGGGTTTCCATTGTAAGGGCCATGGGCTGACGTGTGACAGCCAACGGGTTTTAATAATAATAATTGCCATGGAGACACTAGGACCAATCAGCAAGGAAACCGAAGCATTTCTCAAAGATTTAAGTAAGCGAGTTCAGGAGGTCACAAGCGACCGAAGAGAGAGTCAATTCGTGAGGCAAGCGTTGTCCTTGGCCGTTTGCAGAGGAAACGCGGCATCTATTTTAGGCGCCATAGAGTGAACTAATTATTTTAAAAAAATTGCAATAATAAATTCAGACCTCACAACTTTAACATTGTTTAACATGTAATAATAATAATAATAATATTAATTATTATTATTATTATAGGAGAATATCGATAGATTTATTATAATTTAGAAGAATATATATAATGTTTTACGGCGTTGCTGCTCGTATATATATATATATATATATATATATTAATAATAATAATTTTATTTATTCTGTTATTACCGTCGCCTTCCATTCACTCGACCCTTGAGTCTATACACAGCCATAATTGCTCATTGTATACGCTTTCGCAACTACGCTGAATATAGCATCACTACTGAAGTAAAAGAATGGCAACCGCCGGCGCCAGTAGCGGCACCCAAACAACATTTGTAGGAGGGTTCTTCTGAATCTTCAGATATTTTCTGGACCGGTTGTAGCAAATTTAATTTAATCAGTATCGTAACCTATTACTTTACATTATTTTATATATGTACTACATCTGTACATGTATATATATATATATATATATATATAGCGCCATTCGCTCCGCTGTACATACTGTTTGTTTCAGAAGACAATTTATTACAAAGTGAAATTAGGATAACGAACTGATAATGATAGCTTATATAACACACAACAACATCTGCCGTTTAACTAATCGCATTGGTTTTATTTGACGACATTATTTACCTAGACTTTGTTGCGTATTTATGTGTGCAATTTGTCAACAGAAAATAACATCGATGCCGCTTAACATAATGGTAGGGATTACGCTGCACAACCGCTCGATTGTTAGGTTTTTAACATAGCAGGTGTATCAGATGTACAGTCCCTGAAAAAAATATAGGGCCACCCATTTTTGCCACATTTCACGCATTTATTATAACCAATCGTGTTAAGATCACAGTGATACATGCTCACAGAGTAACAGCGAAGACTTTCATCGACATTTGGGGTCTCGGATTACTTTGAACCACGATATTTTCACATTTGGCACAGCTACACCGCGAAAAAATGATAATGCCACTAGCAAGAATAATGTCTTTACAAGTGAATTAAGCGGATTAACGGCATTTGGGCTCATTTCACGGCTCGACAGAAACAAAGGCAGACCTCCTACCAGAAGTTTTTTCTTTGTTGTAACGATAGGCTTAGGTTGGCGCCCCATGAGTGACGAAAAGGCCCATATCAAGGCTTATAAGGACATCGGCCTCTCTAATCGCGAAATTTCCTGTCGATTGGCGCGTTGTACTCAAGCAGTAAATAACTTTGTTATTTTTTTAGTTTGTTAGGTTCAAATAACGCCGTGAAAAATATTTCCGGGTATTCAAATGCCATTTCGGAACGAAGCGAGCTGCAATTCTGAAGAAGGTGTCGAACTCTGCGCCCTCGGCTAGGGCAATTGCGGCGGCGGCCGATGTGCAAACGAACGTACGAAATGTGCAAAACTTCCTCAGGAAGACACATTGGCTCACGAGAAAAAACACAAGAAAAAACAACGATTGACCGCTGACCGACGAAAGCTCGTCTCGTCTTCGCCCACGATACGATGTCATGGATCATTGAGTGACACAGAGTGCTCTTTTTGAATGAAAAAAGATTAACTTTGATAAACCGGATCGATTTAACTATTATTTTCACGATGTCCGTAAAGAAAAACGAATTTTGTCAAAACGTCACTCAGGTGGCGGTTTAGTGGTATTCTGGGCCGCTGTCGGGTATCATACAAAGTCGTCGATTGCGGTTTTAGACGGTCGTGTTTATTCGACGTGCTATAGGGATTTACTAAAAGAGCAATCGACGCATTTTGAGCTGATGGGGGGCCAGACTTCGTTTTTCAACACGATAACGCCCCGATTCACACTGCCAGGCTGATCCGAAGATGGTTCGACCAACGTCACATTGAGGTCCTACGCTGGCCTGCACTCTCACCTGATTTTAATATGATTCAGAATGTGTGGAGCTGGCTCGAACAATACGTTTACACCGATAAAAAACAATTTTTGAGGCTTGGGACGAGCTCTTGCAAAACGTCATTCAAAATTTGTTTAACACTATACCAAACCGCACTTTTGAGGTTATCCGACTTAATGGGAAGTTCACTGAGTATTAAGTATAGTTTCTGGATGCCGTAAAATAAGCCTAAACGCCGTTAGTCCGCTTAATTCACTCGTTAAGACATGTATCTTGCTAGTGGCATTATCATTTTTTCGCGATATAGCTGTGCCAAATGTGGAAACATCGTGGTTCAAAGTAATCCGAGACCCCAAATGTCGATGGAAGTCTCCGCTGTTACTCTGTGAGCATGTATCACTATGATATTTACACGATTGGTTATAATAAATGCGTGAAATGTGGCAAAAATGGGTGGCTCTATATTTGTTTCAGGGACTGTATATATATATATATATATATATATATATTATATATATATATATATATATATATATATATATTATATATATATATATATATATATATATATATATATATATATATATATATATATATATATATATATATATATTTATATATATAGACTTTAAAAAAGAAATAATACCCTATGTTTTACGACAGATGGCATCTCTAGCATTGAAAGATGACATTAGTCTAATGTGAGCATGATTATCCTAGTATTCGCATTTTGCCTATATCTTCTTCTGTTGTAACACGAATGACTGCAGCACCTTAACTAATTTTAGGCGCCATAGAGTGAACTAAATATTTTAATTGCATGCGTATTGCATTCAGGATTGCGGACTCTAATCCCAAACCAATTATCGTTGAATTGTTGTTTTAGATTTTCCAGTTAATTTAAGACAAAATTAATTTATTGTCGACATCGTAGCAGAAATAAGGGTGATTACAAGCAAGGACATAATGCATATATATATATATATATATATATATATATATATATATATATATTTACATTATTTTATACGATTGACCATGCCTAGTTGACCCTTCGAAATAATCGTGAGTACTTTCATCGTAGTTACTTTGACTTCTAAGAAAAGCTTTTGATCTCGTTAACCATCGCACTTTAGTAGTTACGCTTCGAGGTTTTAAGCCGGGCTGGCAAATAGTTAGTTCCGTTGTTTAAGGTCTACTTGTATAACCACCCTTACAGTATAAAAAATACCTTTCTAAGCCGTTCGTTACTTTGCCTCTCTTGTGACTTGCGAAGCCCTTTTTTGAGGCCTCTTTTGGCTAAAATATGTATGCTTCAGTAAATGGGCCAGCTAATGCTGCCAGGCTGTAAATAGCTACAGACGTACATTGTGAATGGCGTAAAGCATACGTGAATATGTGAATTCTTGGATCAAAGTGTGCCACATTGTCTAGTGATTGATCTATTTTGTTAGCGGTACCCCAATTACCGTGATGGAATCTTTTTATGACCTAGACATACATATCACGGCGTGAGTGGACTTTCCCATTAAACAAACAGTGATAGTAGAATTATCACAAAGCTTATACAATTTCAATTCAATTAAATAGCGCTTTATTTTTAGAAAACAAAGGGTCTATACCGATAAACTAACTGCTCGTCAAGAAAACGGATTATTTACAACATTCGTTGGTGCAATGGGTTTTGATGGAGCAGAGAACCCAGCCCTCCGGTGATTATTTACGATGTTAAAAATCGATTTTATTCGCCAGCGGCGAATATTCGCTTTGCAGCACGATGGGCGGCTTCCCTATGTACATCAACGACATTTGGTAAAACACTTGCTTTTGGATCTGTATTGCAGCGTTCACTAACCAGACTTATGAATTGGCCGTGAACTTTCTCCAAAAATGATTACCATAACTAAAGAGGTGCAATATTTGAAGGCGTCATAGTTAGGGAGCCCTTTTTATCACGTATGGCTAATATATACATGCGTCTTATTGTGCCCGGGATCTTGCATTGCAGCCCAGTATAGAGTTCTTCTAAAATAAAAATAATTAATACTGATACACTAGATAGAACACGGGAGCGCATAACACGAATACATGCACCGCACTATTTATATGCATTGCCCAGTAGCAACGCCCAACATGCCATTCCTGAGGTCAACATCTATAAAAAGCTAGTTATATCATGAACATTGTTTGAAGTTCGCAACAACCATTTTCCAAGTCACGGGTCGCGAGTAATGTACCCCAAGCAACCATAGCGCTACGGCACACAATGTGATGAGAGTCAATATTGCCTTTTTTAAGTATGTGTCAGTATATGTCGTCAGTACGTCTGAGCTTTTCGACTATATTATGTATGCCGGTTTTAAGACGTTCTATCAGACAGAGAAGGCAAAGCACAACTTTAAGTCGTATGCAAAGAAAATATTAAACTTACTATCGAAACCTTCTATACATAGTAATTGCGTTTATTTACTCAATGACGATTTGGCCAGCTTTGAGGTGGTATAATAAAACTCCATCGGTCTATAATTTTTATTGAATATCTCCTACAACCACGTTGTTGTAGGGATATCTTGTTTAGCTCTAAGGAGATTTTAGAAATGTGGGCCGGACCAAAGCGTAGGGAAAATGCACCGCTTACCATCGCAAATGATAGATCAACATTCATGCTAATCAGTTGCCAATAGCTACTCAGCCTTGCAATCGTATTGGCATTCTATGTGGTATGTCGGAGTCGAGCGTGGAGCACATGGTGCCAATGTAACCGGGCGTGGAACACATGGTGCCAATGTAACCGAGCGTCAAACACCCGCCCTCTGGCGACCATATATATACATTATACTTATTTATGGTCCAATTTTCAGGCGGCAAAGTAAGTGCCCTCTCTCGTCTCTGTCGATAATGACATGCTTCTCGATCATTTCCTCTCATGAGCGACGATTAAAAAAAAAATTATAGTTACCACTATCATTTCTACTCGACAATGCTGCTTGAACAGCCACTCTCCTCCTGTATGCAGGGCGGGTTGTTTGTGCCTGTGCATCGTCTTCGTCTTGCTTCTTTTGTGATACAGAACGATATATGGTACAATATATGGTTAACTATGGCAGTTTTTTCGTGTACCTCACCCGGCCTTCACACTCACCTGTTTGGCGGAGCCTACTTCAGACGTCGGGTGCCTCATGCAAATATGCCCATTGTGTGACGTTAAGTCTGGGCTATCTAACCCAGTCTTCTGACGAAAGGAAACTCTATGCCCACTTAAATACCATTTATCATTGCCCCTAACATCGCGTGCTTATTCTGCGAATTTGGCTTTAAGCCGGCTTCTTTTCAATCGAGTGGACTATCCGTATCGCTTGTGGGCCATTTCTGGAGAGGCTACTCGACATATGTTGCAACCAAGTCTAATCCCACGTTGTTTGTTAGACAACATAATATATGCAACCGCAAAAACTGGAGTAAAACCGGTGTTTGGCAAATGCTATGGCAACCTTGGCTGCAGGTTGGGTGCTAAAGAAGGCCAGCTTTACGATTCATGTATTTTCGAAAGTTCATGCATGGTGCACTTCTCTATGTCCAGTTCACTAAATAGCACCGGGTGGAACTTCATGGTGTGGTATTTGTTGGACTGCCGACCTGTTAACCTAAGTACACGTTCCTCTACCCGCAAATAGCCCGAGACTTATTAAGCTACTACGTTCCGTGTCAGTGCCGTACGCTTTCTTCTTGCTTTTCGTAACTGCCGACACGCATGAAGCAATTATTGTCCAACTTTTTTCATTTTTAGCATCCAATTTATAATAGGTGCTATCTCCAAAATACGTTCTAGCTTTCATGGCACACGTGCCCTTTTCCTCTCAAAATTTGTGCGCTCTTGCACCGTTATTGTAACCCGTCGGAATCAGGTCACTACTCCAAATTTCTTCCTGAACCAGGACGTCAGATTTGGTGGAAACTTCCTTGCTGAGTCTCCAAGGGCTCCCTCACGTCTACGCATTCCTGTTGTCTTTTGAGAGCGCCATCGGCCCTAGACATCAACCGGCTAAACGTCTGGTCCTGGAACAATACTGTCTTGTAATAATTAGCAGATTCCGTGACACTATCTAACGCCTTGTGGCCACTGCCAACACAGTACGATTTGACCTGCCTACACACTACAACTCTCAGTATCATCTGGTCACTACTAATCAGCCACCATGCAGTCAACAACGTCCACTTTTTTGTTCAGTCTTTTAGATCTCAATACCAAACCACGCGCTTTGTTTGTAGATCGCCCCGTGTGCGGGGCGCGAATAGGTCAGACCCAGTTGCCCAGCGCTCAGGTAGCAAACTACCTTGTTGATTGAGGCACGGTAGTGCCCTTCTAGGCGATGGCCAAACACCCTTTATGCGTACTTTCTGCACGTATTTTCGTTCTATTCTAGCAAGGCAGGCTCTGTTTTTCTCATGTTGTTCTGGCAAGCTGGCTGGCTGGTATGCAGGCATGCATACATACCTACCTACATATAACAGTCACGGTTACGCGACCGTTATTTGGATACATGGATAATGATGTCGTCCGATGAGCGGTAGAACTGAGCACACAGTTGCGTATGTTGTGCGTGAAAAGCCGGCCAGCCGTTTGTTTCGTTACTTACAGGGTATTTCGGTGTGTTTTGTGTTTTTTCTTCATGAATAGTTCAGACTGCCTCGGGCGGATCAGGCGGGGGGCGGGGGGGTACGCTCGATATGAACTTGGGTACATGCATGATCGTTATATTGCACTAGTTTGGCGGTCTAGCGATTGAGTCGTCCCTCAATGAATAGCGTGGCCTATATATATATATATATATATATATATATATATATATATATGTATGAATGTATGTGTGTGTGTGATAGGTAATATTGCAATACTTGTCAAAGGGCTATTGATAACAGTTGTAATAGGAGCACTATTATTTGTACTACTTCTACACTGGCAGAAGGACAGAGAACCGCTGCTCGTTTGACGGGAAACAACTGTCGGTTACTGTCATCCACATCGACCACAACAGCAGCAGCAGCAACAACAACAACGTGCATTGTGAAGTCTTATAATTCTTTCTAGGCTGAATAAAGAAAAAAACACCACATACCCGTGCAAATGGGGTGCGCACTTGTGTACACCCCATTTGCACCGGTATGTGGCACCCCCGCCCGCACCCCACCCGCACCCCACCAGCCTGTCTGCTAGTATAGTCTTCTTCTTACGTCTTTCATGTCTTAGCCTGATGACGCTATAAACTGGTGCTGTTGTGTGCTTGTTCTTCATCATCTTCTATTTCTTTTTCTATTTCTTCTTCTCTAGCTTCTGTTACAACGAGGAACGGTCGCGTGGCATTGCGTGCTGCTGCTGCTGCAGCTACTGCTGAAGGCGTGCACCGCCATTTCGGCACCATCTTCTGTTTCGGCTATCTTCTTCTGCTGCTGCTGACGATTGAATAGCAGCCGCAACCAGCCGTGACCAACGGTGGCGTAGCAGCCTGGCAAAAAGCAGCCAACGTAGACAGATGGCGGTGATCGAAAAACGCCGTTGCGATTGAGTTACCTAAGAGCAGCGTGCTGTTCACACACCAAATCACAGACACTTTGGACACAATGTTTATGGTGATGTTGGCAATGTTTGTGCTGATAGGGATGAAGGTGATGGTGATGACGATGAAGGTGATCGTGATGATGAAGGTGATGGTGACGACGACGGTGGTGATGTGTGTGAGAACTCTGACATCATCGTCGACTTCGATGACATTGACGACAAAGTGACAGACATTTGCTGCTGCTGCTGGTTCTACTTTGCCAACTGCGTCCTCACGTCATTCATTGAACGTCGTTGTTGCTATTGTTGCTGCGGTTGTTGTTGTTGCCGTTAAAGGTTCTACTATTGTTGCTGTCGCCGTGGAAGTTTCTACTGTTGTTGTTGTTGTTGTCGCCGTGGAAGTTTCTACTCTTGTTGTTGTAGTTATCGCCGTGGAAATTTCTACTGCTGTTGCAGTCCCCGCATGCATCGTGCAACAATACAGACACACACCCACACAGAGACAACACGCTACTGACCCAGTTAGCGTGCAACAATTGGACCTCATCCTTTGTCCGTTCCCCGCCATATTCAGCACGTCAACACGTTGCTTTTGCTTGGTTCTGCTCGTTTGTATTTTCCTTCGCTCGCGGGTGCTGTTATATAAGATGGCGTTGTGAGCGTTCCGTGTTGATGCGCTCTTACGCGATTTGTCTGGGCTGAGAGACGATGGCCTGGCGGACGGCGACAACAACGACGACGACGACGATGATGATGTACAAGGGTCATTCGGTTTCAATGTCGGCCCTCTTTTTACTAACAAATCCCTTGAGCAGCGTAAAAAATCACCAGCACCGAAACCCACACCCGGGATCGAACCAGCGATCGAGCACACCAGAGACCAGGGAAGAATTATGCACCATATGTTCCCACCCAGCGGCCTAGAGCGACTTAAGGAAATTGAGAAGAAAAATGAACCAGCGAAAGACGAAAAAAACGAAGAAGGGGAATAGACAGAGGGAAAAGGTACTGGCAGACACGCAGAGCGCACGACGATGCTGAAGACGAAACGATAAAGCTTGTCAGCAATGAGGGCAAAGGGGCAAGCCAAAATGGCAATGCTGAGGGTGAAGTGTAATGAAAAAGGGCCGATAAAGGATGGTCCGCACACGATAGAACGTTGATATCATCTTTAAACAGTTTACGACGGCATATGACTGTGGGACTGAGCACTGATGAACCTACGTTATTTACTACTACCTGCTTGCCCTTTGTCGCAGGCTAGACGGTAAAGAGACACTGTAAAGATATGATCCGTTAATTACGAGAGGGGGGCCAGCGCCTTAACACTCAACACGCAGGCAGCAATCTAGTCATACTGTTACTAAAGCTCCAGGTGAATAAGTATTTGACGATATGCTTTGTATGCCGCCAAATATCTATATGATCGTATATTTCTAACTACAATCGCCAAGCGCAAAACTTGCTGTATTGCAACGCTTATTTATTATACGAACCATTATTGTACATCCCTACAATAATAAAACATATATTATAATCATATAGTTATTGTTTTAATTATTTTATTTAAAGATGGAGGCAAGATAGATAGGCGATTCTTAGCGAGAAAAGAGGCTGGGCGAACAGCCCTGATTAACCTGAAACGCACATACAACGAAAATGTTTATAGCATATGATTATATTTAACAATTTTTTGCCCTCCCCCCCATTAGATCACGAGGAACTCGATATAGTTGTCGATGCAGATGTCTGAAAATTTCACTGTACATAGAGCTTACACAGCGATCATATCAGAGTCGAGCCCGGTGGCGTAGTGGATTAAGTCTCCGCCTCGCAACCGGAGGAGACACATAGGTGCGCGGGTTCGAACCCCACCGTTGCACATTTGTATTTATGGGGGTCCGTCTATGAAGCAATGTGAAAAACAGTTCCGTGGACGTTAAATCTTGGCTGAGGGTCAGCCCGAAAACTTTAGCGATCATATCAGACAGTAATAAAACCCATTCCGTGTCAGGTATTGATGTTACGTCAATGTGTACGCGTGTGTGTGGTACTGTTACATCAATTTGTTTGTGTGTATCGGTATGCCTAGGAATGTATCTCATTAGAAGACTGTCTCAATCGTTAAGGGCATTTTCACAGCACAGAGCGAAAAACCAAAGGAAGAACAGAGGGGTATGCCCACAGCTTCAAATTGGCATTGTTGAGTTGTTAATTGTATCGCAGTGTTTTAATTAGCCGCACAGGATTTGCTGGTTCACTTACTGCAAATCGCATCGTCTATTCATATCGGGCCAGTTGTTGGCCAACGTGGAATTGTTCTCCGTTTACTGGAGTGAGTCGATAATGTCTGCGCCAATTAGAAAAAAATCCTACGACGTTCGGTGTTCTTAGGTCGCAGACAGATAAATAATGCTAGTCTGACGACCTCGATATCACCTCATCAGTATGTCATGCACGATTCTGTCGGCTCACCTTTGTGCTTAACCGTTATTGACCGGCTGACATGATAACTTCTTTTACTGAAGGCAAAGGAACAACACCTCGGTGTATTCGGGCGGTCGCAATATCCTCCCCCCCGCCCCCCCGTCATTGGTCAATCATTATGGAACGTCAAAGACAACAGCAGCAACAACAACAACAACAACAATAATAATGCCACGACATTGAACTTCTACCCGATGCAACACCCTAACGGGTACAGTACAGACCGTTGTTCTCGCACGACAATAATGTTGGCATCAAATGTCGTGATCATCGCAGTGAACCCTATTACTGTTTCTCATCCTGTTGTTGTTCATATTGTTATTAATAATATCATATTGTTATCGTGATCAGTATAGACATAATTGACACATCACTATGCATTAAGACTCAGCGAAGTACCAATTGTGTGAGTGTGTGAGTGCTGCCACGTATAACACGTGAAAAAATTATATATATATATATATATATATATATATATATATATATCATACATATATATGATTTATTTACGCTAGATGTATATAATATGCAATTTTGCCGGTGGGACTTAATAATAAGCCCCATCTAAACATTTAGCTATGGTTCAGATTTACTTATATTAAGAAGTAAATATCATTAACTTTAAACCAATAAATGA